>PVHX01008027.1:0-86515 GCA_004024805.1 Geosciurus inauris
TGCCTCAGCTTCCCGAGTCGCTGGGATTACAGGTATATGCCACCATACCCAGCAAATACTCTGTACTTAACAAGGTCTGTACCCAGGAAAAACTAACCAGAGCCTAACCTGCCAGGGCTACTCAAAATCCTGACTGCAGGGAAACACCCCTCTCCAGAGGGACGGGATTCAGAAGCACTGAGGTCACTGTTCAGAGGCACAAGCTCACCCAGAGACTGGGACCTATTCATAGGACCTCCAAACATCCCTCTATGCCAGTATCACATGACCACATTCCTAAGGGCCTACTGACAGTAGTTCCTTTTCCTCCACGGACACCATGGAAACATAAGGCATACTAAAGACAAAAAACACAATTTGAAGAGATAGCAAACATCAGAACCAAATAGATATGATGGAGATGCTGGGATTATCATAACAGGAATTTAACACGATGATCAAGATGCAAAGTGCTCTAGTGTATAAACAGTATGCAGGAACAGGTGGCCAATAGAAAGAAGGAATTTCTAAAAACTAACCAAAACGACACACCAGAGAGCAAAACCACTATAGCAAAGGACACTTCTGATGCTCCTCAGTAGACTGGGCGTGGCTTAGTGAAGACACAGTGGGCTTGAGGCCATCCCACTGGAAAACTCCATAATATCAAGAGCAGAATATGCCAGAAATGGAGGGCCACCAATAAAATGCACAACATACACGTAAGGGGAATACCAGCGCAGAAAGAGAAGGTGACGGAATGGAAGAAACACAGGAAGGAGTACACGCCGAGAAGTTCTGCAACAGTGTCACATGTCAATCAAAAGATACAGGAAGCTCAGGAAACACAAGCAGGACATTTCTGAAGAATCTATACCTAGGCATGTCATATTCAAACTACAGAAAACCAAAGTAAAGGAAATATCCTGGAAGAATCCAGAGGGAAAAATGCTTTATCTATACAGAAGCAAATCACATTTAATTTCTCTACAGAAGCCATATAAACTATTAAGAAACTAACTGCTTCATTGTTTCAACTACATCAATAATCTCTTTGAATATCAGTGATCATCTAACTATGAAAAGAGATTGTCGCCAATTTAGAAAGATTATCAGGATAAAAAGATTCATCTACAAAAAACATGTTAAAGATGAAGACACAAATAAGTGCAGAAAGAAATGCTAACATTTATCAAAGAGTAAATATATTAATTTTCAACAAAACAAACTTCAGAGCAAGCAAAAATATCAGAAATGAATGAATCCACCATTGTGAGAGATTTTGTCACTATCAGCAATAGGCAACAGGAAATAAAAAAATCACTAAAGGCACAGTGGAACTCAATGGCACCATCAATCAACTGAATACAATTGACATCCATAAAGTACTTCAACCAAAACAACAGTACACATTCTTCTCAAGATCACCTGAAACATTACCAAGACAGACCACATTCTGGGCCATAAAACATACCTTGCATTTTTTTTTTTTTTTTTAAAGAAGAGAAATCACATGATGTCTGCTCTCAGACCACAACAGGATAAAAGTGGAAATCACGAACAGTAAGCTAGTTTAAAAATCCCCAAACACTGGGGGATGAAGCAACATACTTCAAAATAATACCAGTCAAAGACAACATTAAAGATACCAACAAAAACGAAAACACAACTTATCCAAATTTGTGAGGCAAAAAAAGCAGTGCTTAGAGGGAAATTTATAGCTTAGTATGTGTACAACAGAAAAGATCTAAAATCAGTCATCTAAGTTTTTGCCTTAAACTAAGAAAACAAGAAATTAAATCCCAGGTGAAGAAAACATACATTAAAATCTGGACAGAAATTAATGAAATTCAAAACAGTAAATCAACAGAGAAAACTCAATGAAAGTAAAAGCTGGTTCTTTGGAAAGATCATAAATCCTCAAGTCTCTTCCAAGGCCAACTGAGAAAACACAGGAGATGCAAATGGTCAGTGGTCACACACGACATGTAAATGTTCTCATCAACAAACGACCACACACATGATGAACCACACATAATGTTAAGGCAGAGGTGCCTTAACATTAGGCAGAACTGAAAATTCCCATTCCCTTTTGATGTCGCAGTCCTCATGGATCCAGAACACAACATGTTACACACGGGGTTCACGGCAACGGGAGGGGACACAATTACACACAGTACATATGCTTGATAATGATAACGAATTGCAATGCCACCAGTGCATGTGTTAACCACGTTACACTCTACATCACAAGTTTAGACTGTGCAGTTGGTTTACTTTAGAAAATTACCATAAAATAATATCATGTTACACCAACAGCAATCTCACGCACCTCATATTTACCATCTCTCGACTGCAACATATTCTCTTGTGCTTAAAGTAATCTTGTGTTGTTTGCTGTGGCCCTGTGAGCACTAGGCGGTACACACACACACACACACACACAAAGTGTGTGCATACTTAACATGTGTACATGCACACCCAGCCTAGATGTGAAAAGGCTGCACCATCTGTGTGTGAGTCACTGCGATGCTCACAGCAATGAAATCAATATAATGAAGCATTTCTCAGAAGGCTTCCCTTTCATTAAATGACCTATGACTATCTGAAATAAAAGGCGGCACATCACTGCAGATCTCACCGACATAAAAAGAATAAAGGAATGCTTTGAAAATTTTTATGTCCATAAATTTGATAATCCTTGATGAAATTAAAGAATTTCTTTTTTCTTTTTTTGATTGAACCCAGGAGCCCTCTCTGCCCCTGAGCCACATGTCCAGACCTTTTGTTGTTTTGGAAACAGTTTTTTTTTTTTAAATATTTTTAAGTTGTTGGTGGACCTTTATTTTTAGATATATATATATTTATATGTGGTGCTGAGAATCGAACCCAGTGCCTCACGCATGCTAGGCAAGTGCTCTACCACTGAGCCACACCCAGCCCTTGAAACAGTTTCAAGTTACGTAGTCGGGCTTGGAACTTACAATCCTTCTGCCTTCACCTCCAAAGTCCCTGGGATTAAAGGTGTGTGCCAATGTCTGGTGGGAATTAAAGAATTTCTTAAAAAACACTTTGTAAAACTCACACAATAAACAATAGAAATGCAAATAGGCATGTATCTATTAAAGAAACTGAATCAATAATGAATAACCTTCTAAAAAATAAGCACCGTGCCTAGGTGGGTTCACTGGCAAATTCTTCAATACCTTTAAGGGAAAAATTCATTTAACTCACTGAGGACCAGCATCACCCTGATAACAGAAGAAAATCACATGAGCCTATCAACAGATGCAGGGAAGCCCTCTACAAAATCCAACACACATCCATGACAGAAAGCCATGTAAGCCAGAAATACAAAGTAAGTTTCTCAACAGGAGAAAGAAAAAACCTCATAGCTAATGTCATACTCAATGGCGAGAGTCTTGAACTCTCCCCACTAAGATCTGGAACAAGGCAAAAATGTCCCCTCTCGCCATTTCCTTTTACCTTCATACTGGAAGTCCTGGGTTATTCAACCAAAAAAGAGTAAGTATACTGATTGAGAAGGAAAGATTAAGACTGTTTTTCTACACAGATGAAATGACTATGTAGAAATTCAAATTGACTGACAAAAATTACTCCTAAATCTATTCCTTATTTTAGCAAGATTGCAGAACACATGGTTAATATATAAAAAGTCAATCACTTTCTTATGCATCAGCAATGAATATGGACTGTAAAACCAAAAATACGACACTACACATTAACACTCAAAAAAAAAAATGGTACAGTTGGTCCTTGAACTACAAGGGTTTGAACTGTGCAGGGTGCACTTGACACACTTCTTTCCCCTTAGATCTATAACAATACGAAAAAAACCTGCAGACAAAGCACGTAACCTAGAAATACTGAAAGAATTCAGAAAAGGTTACATATGTCATGAATAAAGTATATATAGCTATGTCTATTTTATCCTTTACTACCATAAAATACACACAAATTACTAAAAGTTAAAAAAAAATTGTAGTCAAGAGAAGTGTACAGAAGCGTAATGATTCAGTGTGAAATCCCGAGTTGGTGCAGGTGTTCACTTGGAACACTGTGATGCTTACCATCTCCACATGAGCAGCACTGCTCTCCTGTAAACAGTACTGCAGTAAAAAGTGATCTCCACAGCTCTGCATCCTCCACACCATATACAATGCATATAGCAAATGCACCAAATACTTTGATCCACTGTTTATGTTACCAGTAAGGTTTCTGGGAGTCAAAAGTTATCCGTGAATTTTTGACTGGGGAGAGGGGAGGCACCTCAATCCCTGTGTTATTAAAAAGCCAAGTGCACTTAGGACAGAGAAACAACAAAATATGTATAAGAGCTATATGAAGCAAACTACAAAACTCTGATGAATAAAATCAAAGAAGAATTGAACAAATGAGATATTCCATGTTCATGGATAGGAAGACTAGATATTTTCAAAATGTCAGTTCTTCCCAACTTGATCTAGAGAATCAATGAAATCCCTATCAAAATTCCAGTATGCTGTGTTGTAGATCACAAGCTGATTCTAAAGTTAATATGTAGAAGCAAAAGAACAAATGCCAACAGAAAACAGGAGAACAACAAAGAGCAATGGCACTACTTTAATACTTCACGAAAGTACAATAATCTAGAAATACTGTTGGTTTAAGGAACAGAACGGGGAGCCCAAAAATAGACTCTCATACCTACAGTCAAGTGGCCTCTGGAAAGGAAGAGAAGCTTTGGTGGTCTAACACAAAGTGCCAGAACAACTGAACACACACATGCTCAAACAAGAACTCTAGACCAAGACTTGGCACTCACAAAAATCATCTCAAAATAGACTTCAGACACAAATGTACAACACAAAGCCATAGAACTCCACAGGAGAGGGAAATCTAGATGTCCTTGGGTATGATGATGTTTTCAGATACAACACCAAAGGCATGATCTGGGAAGAGAAAAGGCTGGACTTCATTAATTAAAAAATAAATAAATAAATAGAAAAGAAAAAGGTAAATCTGCTCTTCAGAAGACACTCTCAAAGAAATTAAAAGACAAGCCACAGATCCCAGTAGCTCAGGAGACTCAGGCAAGAGAATCGTGAGCTCAAAGCCAGCCTCAGCAACTTAGCAGTTCAGTGAGACCCTGTCTCTAAATAAAATATTAAAAAGGGCTGGGGATATTGCTCAGTGGCTAAGCACTGAGGATTGAACCCTCAGTACCAAAAGAAAAGGGAAGCCAGGACTAAAAGAAAATACTTGCAAATATATGTCTGATAAAAGACTAATCAAAAATGTACAAACCTAACACACAATTAAAAAAGGAATCAAAGACCTTAACAGACTCCTCACCAAACAGATATAAATAAGACAAACACATGAAAAGATGTTCCACATCATACATCACACAAATACAAATTAAAAACAAAATATCACCACACCCTTTTACAATGGACAAAATCCAGAACCCTGGCAACACTAAAAGTTGGCAAGAATGTGGGGCAACAAGAGCTCTCATTCATTGCTGCTGCAAATGCAAAATGATAGTCGCTTGCAAGACAGCTGGACAGCTTCTCTAAACATACCCTAAAACTAAACATACTCCTACCAAAAGACCTAGCAATTGCCCTTGGTTGTGTCTTCCTAAGAGTTGAAAATTTATGTCCATACAAAACCCCATACGTGAAGTTTATGGCACCATTACTTATACTCATAGAACTTACAAGCAACCAAGATGTCCATCAGTGGGTAAATGGATAAATAAACTAGTGCAATCAGACAATGGAATGCTGCTCAACATTGTTTTAAAAAGGAGCTATCATGACATGGACAAAACTTACATCACATTACTAAGTAAAAGGAACCAATCCAAGAAGGGTACAAACTCTAAGACTCCAACTATTTGACAACCTGAAAAAGGCCAAAATATGAGAGAGTAAAAACGTCAGTGGTAGTGAAGGGCTTGGGATCAAAAGGCAGAGAGGAGTGGATTTTGAGGGCAGTGAAATTACTCCGTGACACATACTGGTACACAGACAGCACTATGCATTTGTCAAAAACAACAGAACATATGACACCAACAGCGAACTGCAATGTAAACTCCTGTCTTTGGTAATAATGATGTGACGATGGAGGTTCATCAAGGCTAACAAATGGACAACTCTGGGGATACCAACAACAAGAGGAGGTCATACTGGTGTAGAGACACGGGACCCATGAGAAACCTCTCCGCTGTGCTATGAACCTGAAACTTACTCTAAAAAAGGAAGTCTCTTCAAATAAACCACTGTGGAAAAGATGAAAATCATTTATTAATTTCAATTTTTAAGAGGATGATACTATCAATAAGCAATAAATCAATTCTGCTAATAAATCAATCTAGAAGTATAGTCATCCTTTTTTATCTGTGGGGATTAGTCCCAGGACCCTCCAAAGAATCCAAAATCTGTGGATGACCAAGTCCTTTATATAAAACAGTGCAATGTTTGTATACAACCTATACATCCTCCCATATAATGTAAATCAACTCAAGTTAACACCTGATCAAAGTGCATTCTATATAAACAGCAGCTACACTAATCGCTGAGGGATAATTACAAGAGAAAAGCCTGCACATGTAGAATCACAATTTTTTGAGTACCTTCCATTCATGGTTGGTTGAATCCCAGGTGTAGAACCAGGGAGAAGGCAGACAGGCTTTAGAAATAAAACAAGGGCTCCTTAAATAAATCCTGGATCATTACAGCAAACATTAGAAACATACAACAGGGTTATATCCCCAAGACTTACTTAATTTCTAATCTCTTCTGCACATTTAAGAATCTTTGGGGTAAAAAAAGATTTAAAAATCAACTGTCATTTCTTAGCCACATAAACTCAAAGGCTGGAGACTTCTCTAACCTTGTTCTCTTGAATGAGATCAAATAAGATAAAGTGTATAAAGTGCCTCATTTTGCTCAATAAAATATAACTATTCTTTTTCCTCAGTGGAAGGAACTGCTAAGGGGAAGGAACGAGTAAAGAAAAAAAGAGACAATTCATTCTGTATTTGAGAGGCAATTTAAGCACTGAAGATTCTGAAATAAAAAGGCACACTCAAACATTGCTGATGGGACTGCAAATTGGTGCAACCTATCTGGAAAGCAGTATGGAGATTCCTTAAAAAACTTGGAATGGAACCACCATTTGACCCAGCTATCCCACTCCTCGGCCTATACCCTAAAGACTTAAAAACAGCGTACTACAGTGCTGCAGCCACTTCAGTGTTTATAACAGCTCAATTCACAATAGCTAAACTGTAGAACCAACCTAGATGCCCTTCAATAAATGAATGGATACAGAAACAGTGGTATATATACACAATGGAATATTACTCAGCAATAAAAGAATAAAATTATGACATTTGCAAAATGGTTGGAGTTGGAGAACATCATGCTAAGTGAAATAAGCCAATCCCAAAAAAACAAAGGATGAGTGTTCTTTCTCTGAATAGTGTATGCTGATCCATAAAGGGGGTGGGGGTGAGGAGCATGGGAGAAATGGAGGGAACTTTGGATGGGGCAAAGGGGAGCGAGGGGATGGGAGTAGCAAAAATGGTGCAATGAGATGGACATCACTATCCTAGGTACATATGTGAAGACACGAATGTTGTGACTATCTTGTTTACAACCAGAGAAATTTGTGCTCCATATGTGTACTGTGACTTGAAATGCATTCTTGTTTTAAAAGTAAATTTAAAAATTTAAAAAAAAAAAACAGCCCAGAGTTGTCAAGAGGAAATATAACCTAACCAAAAATTAAAAGAGTGTTGTACAACTATGAAACTTCAGGATGCTTCAAAGGAGAGTGAGTTGAGATGACTACCTTGGGCTAGAGATTTAGGGAAGACTTTAAGAGGGAAGGGCTACTGGATCTGGATAAAAGGTGAGCGTCATCCAGAGAAGGAATGGAGGATCATTAAGTAGAGTGACTGTTACAGCAAGAACCAGAGTTTCGCCTGGTTCGGTAGTGCACACCTGTAATCCCAGCAGCTTGGGAGGCTGAGGCAGGAGTATTCCGAGTTCAAAGCCAGCCTCAGTAATAACAAGGCACTAAGCAGCTCAGTGAGACCCTATCTCTAAGTAAAATACAAAAAAAAGGTTGGGGATGTGACTCAGTGATTGAGTGCTCCTGAGTTCAATACCTGGAACCTGCTCCCCTCCCAAAAGTTTCTTGCTATGGTCCAAATCATTGTGCCCATGTTCCCCCAAATTCTCATGTCAGGTGATGAGGTCATGAAGCTGAGCCCTCATTAGTGGGATCAGTATCCTTTATAAGAGAGGTCCCACAGAGCTAGCTTGCCCCTTCCACCATTTGAAGACAAACTATAGCGCTGTCTGGGGATCAGGAAGCAGGTCCTCACCAGACACTGTAACTGGTGGCATCTTAATCTTAGGCTTCCCAGACTCCAAAACTGTTAGAAATAAATTTCTATTGTCTATAAGTTACCCACCCTACGGGATTTTGTTATAGCAGCCCAAGCCAGCCTGCGACGTCGCTGGAAAGGAGGCAGGATCAATACTACCCTGTGAGCTCCACCAGCCTTCCACACACCCATCCCTGGCTCCTGCAGCCAATGAGAACTGAAGAGGACTGGGACCCTGAAGAGGAATGCCCCCCTGCTGAAACCAACCTTGCCGTTTCCCTCTGATGCACTCTACCTACAAAGCGATCCATGCACCAGCTAAGAAAGGACTACCATCACCAGGCCCAGGTCCGAGGCTACCAGCAAAACAACAGCAGATCGGGAGTGGTGAGAAATGATAAACGGAAACTGGCACACTGTCTTTCTATCCAAGAGTAGATGAGACTGTGCTCTATTCATCTTTTCATCCATGGCCCCTAAAACAATGTCAGGCATAAAATATTGTTTAATAAATCTGTAAAGGACAATAAAATGGAAAGAACACAAAATTTCAACTCAGGCAGAGTGTGATCCAAGTCACCCAGGACACAAGGTGGATGGGTTGTCCAACAGATGAGCAGCAGGGAGAAGAAAGGTGGGCAGGCACAGGACCACCACCTAGAAACATTTGGAGTCCAGATCATACTCAGAGGTTATCATTACAGCATTTTATAATACACTTTGCAGGAATCCTCTTCATACACAGAACACCTTTTAGAAGAACTACGAGTACATTCACACCAACCCTGAAACAACTGAGGTAACGTGGGCCGACAGGGAAGAGGCTTAAGCTAAACTAACTGATGTCTGTAATAAACAAAGCTGAAGCCTGTATTATTCTTACCCTGTTTCTCCACTGCCCACAGAATACTGTCTGTCCATTTAAGGTATTAAATACTTTAGTACCTTTGGTGTCAAAAGTTATTTTTTTCTTCTTAAAAATCACATCCTGATGTCAGAAAACAATGATAAAACAAGACGCCTCTTTGTGGACTGGCAAACAAGGAGCAGAGCGTTAATTTGGCCTGATAAAACAGCTTCACCTTGCTGAACAGAGCCAGCATGGATAAACTATTTTTCCAATGTTTTTTAAAGCTCAAGATTTGATCCAAAAGTGACCTGTCATGCCATTTTGTATATAAAGCTGTATCTACAAAGCAAAGATTTTTCTTTTAATTGGAATAAAGTGCTTTCAAGAAAAACACAGAAACAGAGGGAGACAGCATTCACTATTAACAAAACCTTGCTTATACAAAGAACAACTCGAGGGGTGACAACCTACACAACAACCTATTCCTTCCTTCAAAAGGAATCAAACTAGAATGTTGTGGTTTGAGCAAGTGAACATAAGGAACTGGACATTACTAACAGCGTTTTATTGGCAGGAAATTCCTTAGTTTGGTACATATTTAAAAAAAAAAAAAAACTACAATGTTGCAACTTTAATCTAAAAACATTTAAAGTTCTTTAGAATCAACATCGCTATCATTGTATTCTTGAAAATATATTCTCCCGATAAATTTCAAAAGTGGAATTCATTAGTCTCTCAGGAGCTATGCAACCTGCACCTTTGTATAAAGCATTCAACATGGGAGAACTAGATCTGAAGCCCTCCTTCAACAAGTCCCGTTTACAGTGGAGGGCAGGGATCCACATCTCCAGTGCCTAGCAGCGTGCTAGCCGAGATAACAGGCTTGCTGAACCAATGGCCAAAGGGTCTCCCCAGGGGGTAGAATGAACCCAAGGTAGCCATGGCTTGGATAACAATGGTGTTCACTTTGCCTCCTAGCCACAAAGTCAAATTACTGACCAGAAAATAAGTGTTTAGTTTAGTCCATCCGCTGCTGCTAATTGTAAAGGAGCCTTTGTGAGCTAGCTTCAAAGAGCCAAACCCCTGCTCACATTATGCCCACCCCCAGTTCTGATCTAGGCCTCACCTGGAGCGGGCGGGGCCCAAGCCGCAGAGCAGGCATGGAAGGAACAGCAGGAGTCAAAATTTTTCTTGGAGTGTTTCCTACTCTGTCTGCAATGTTTCCCCTTTATTGACTGTGAATAAATATCCTAGAATTCATTGGAAACCTGGATTTTGGACTTATGCCTTCAAAAAGCTTCCCAACTAGGCCCACCCAAGAATTATCCAATTTAACACAGAGTTCCATTCTAAAACTCTAATAAAAATTTAATAGAGAGTGTGAAACAAAGGCAGGAAAACCATCAATGTAATAAAAATGAGATATAGGAAGGAGTAAGCCAAAGAGAAAGTGGTGGAATTAGAAAACGGGTAAGAAGGAAAAAATTCATGAAACTGGAATTCATGGAAGAAACATTTAAAAAAAAAAAAAGCAAAAAGGAATAAAACCAATATTTAAAACTATAATCCAAGAGAACATTCCAAATTTAACAAACAAACAAAGAAGAAGAAAAAAAAAAAAGCCCTACATATTGAAAGGACTAATCAGAACCTGGGAGAATTTTACATGGGACAGTCAATTCCAGGGCACATCCTGTAATTCCTAGGCTTCAAAAATGAAGAAAAAAAACCCCAAGACAAAAGAAAAATAATAGCAAGCATTATTTTACAAATATATTTAACTGGCATCATAGTTATCTAAAACAAAACAAAATGTAAGGATACAATGGAGAAACGTGTTTTTCAAGTTCAATGAAAGAAAGAATAATGAAGTTTATATCCAAACTCTGCTTCAAGTATCAAAAGAGTTAAATACACAAGAATCCATAATTGCTTCTTAAAGAATCTCTCAGAGGATCAGCTGAATGCAGCCAGCAGATGTTGGAGGAGAGGATGAGCTCATTCCCACATGTAACTGTGGATCTAAGACCAAAAGATGGGGACATTAACCTTCAACTCATGAAGATATTTTCACAATGTATCAAAAAATAGAGATAAAGTAGAAGATGGATATACAAATGCTGTATGTTGCAACAATAGAAATACAAAAAAAAACGAAGAGGAGGGAGAGAGAAATAATAAAAAACATTGAATGATTGGCAAAATGATTATTAAACACTGACACAGCTTCAGTAAATAGTGAAATAAATAACAAGATAAGCGATAGAAATATAAAATTCTCAGGGCTGGGGTTGTGGATCAGCGGTGGAGCTCCTGCTTAGCACATGTGAGGCACTGGGTTCCATCCTCAGGGCCACATAAAAATAAATTTTAAAAAAGGTATTGCCAGGCACAGTGGCGCAGGCCTGTAATCCCAGTGACTCAGGATCTCAAATCAAAGCCAGACTCAAGGAGGCGCTAAGCAACTCAGGGAGACTCCATCTCTAAAGAAAATGCAAAATAGGGCTGGGGATGTGGCTCAGTGATCGAGTGCCCCTGAGTTTCATCTCCAGTACTCTCCCCGACACACACACACACAAGTATTGTGTCCATCTACAACTAAAAAACAATTTTTTAAAAGTACAAAACTTTCTAAACATTTTATTAAAGAAAATACATCAAGAAACACGGCCAATAAAAATATGAGATCAGATATTGCAATCGTATCAGAAAATATAAAGAAACTCATCTTTAAAAAGGAAAAGATTTTAAATTTGATTCACAAATATGCAACTCGATTCTAGACAGACAGACATGCCTAAAACTAAGCAGTTCAGAATACATACAACGAACGGTAAGTAGGCAGGAGGGCAAGGCAGAATCCAACCACGAGTGAAGCATGGACAGAAGTGGACACACCAGATCCACAACAAAGGACAGCAGGTATACATCGCCAGGTAACACCAGAGCCAACCTTGAAGCAAAGCTGAAGTTGAAGGAAAACACCGGCAGCCAGGCACAGTGGTGCACGCCTGTGATCCCAGAGGCTTGGGAGGCCGAGGCAGGAGGATCGTGAGTCCAAAGCCAGCCTCAGCAATTGAGCAAGTCACCATCTCAGAATAAAACATGAGAAGGGCTGGGATGAGACTTGGTGGTTAAGCACCCCTGGGTTACATCTCTGGTACCAAAATAAACGAAGGAAGGAAGGAAGCATTAACAATAAGACACTATTTTTTATACATTCTCCCACGTAATATATTCAAGCAGGGTGGCAGACGGCTGTAGACAGAAAGGATGAAGCAGGTCTCATGGATTTATAATACGGCCTAACAATAGAGTACATGGTCCTCTCAAGCACCCAGTGAGCATTCTCAACACTAATGACACACTAAACCACAAAGAAAGTATCCCCATATCAGGAAGGTCTTCAAAGCAGAAAATTTTAAAACACTCCTCACAAGGCAATGAGAAAGAAAATTAAAAAGGAAAAATTCCTTCCTCTGAACAACTATTGGGTGAAAAACGAAATATAAACTGAAGATAACAATTATTTTTAGAAATTTTCTAAGTAGATGATGCATCAGAATCTCCAACAGTTTAAGCAAAGAAATTTTATATTACTAAAAAGTATCCATAAAAAAAGAATAAAATATAAATTGCCTAGCTCAAAACTCAAGGGAGCAACAAAGGAAGTAAAAACAAAAACATACCAAATTAACATGGAGGAAATATGCATAAAAAGCAGAAGAAACTATTTTCAAATGATGAGATCACTTTTGTAGACTTCTATGCAAATAAATTTTAAAACTAAGATGACATAGGTAATTTCTTACAAAAATACAGAGCACCAAAATTATCCTCATTAGAGATAGAACATTTAGACAAATTTCCAAAGAAGTTATACAAACTTATTTAGGAATCATCCCACAAAAAAGCAGAAGCAGCTGGACGTGGTGACGCAAGCCTGTAATCCCAGCGCTTAGGGAGGCTGAGACAGGAGAATCTTGAGTTCAAAGCCAGCCTCAGCAACGGCGAGGCGCTAAGCAACTCAGTGAGACCCTGTCTCTACATAAGACACAAAATAGGGCTGGGCCTGTGGCTCAGTGGTCGAGTGCCCCTGAGTTCAATCTCCAGTGCCAAAAAAAAAATAAAGCAGAAGACCCAGGTACGTTCACAAGAGGAATGCTACCAAGTTTCAAAGATTAGTTTCAATGATCCTGAAATTGTTCCAGAATATGAGAAATAAGGAATGTCCTATTTTATGAAGCGAGTACAATATTAATACCTGAACTCAATAAAGACTTTAGAAAAATAAAATTATACGCCAATATCAATGGGTGTCAATGCTAATATTTTGAGTATTTTTGCACAGAGTCAATGGAGCAATAAGAAAAACACACCAAATAGAATTCGTAATAATGTGAGGTTGCTTTGACACTAGAAAACCCACTAATATACGTCATATGAATAGACGTAAGGGGTAAAGATTTCATCGTCTTCTAAAATGCCCTCAACACAACTCTTTACCCACACCTGATAAAACACTAAGAAAACAAATTTGTGGATAATTTCTTAAAGTGACAAACACAATTTTTTTTTTTTTATTCCAAACGAACATCTTACTTAGTGGACAACACACTGAAGTCATTTCCAGTAAGAAGAATCACAAGATTATCCACTATCCCCATTACTTTAATACCTATATTTTCCAATGAAATTTTACAAGAAATTGGAATAAAAAATTGGTAAGAATTAGAACTATTTGCAGATAAAGTGACAGTACACTAAAAAAATCTTGTAGGGGGGTGATAAAAATTAACTCAAACTATAAAAAAACTTCAGTTAAGTAGGATAATATAAAATGAACATAAAGAAATATTAGCCTTCATTTAGACAAAGGTAACAGGTCAAAATGATACAGAAAACCTCTATATGAGGTAAGGAAAACATTTACTACAGAAACAAAAGAAAAAAGAAATAATTCTAAAAAGATATTTTGAAAATCTGTGCTGGGATAGATATCAAACACTGCTAAAAGACACAAAAGTAGGCCTGAATAAATGTAAAGCTACCTGCTGTCCTTGGAAAAGATAACCCAACATCATAAAAATGTCACTTCTCCCAATGTACCATAATTTCTAGTTTACCCATAAAAGTAACAACTAGATTTTTCATAAACTGTGACAAGATATGAAAGTTCCTTTGAAAAATACTGACTTGAAAGAATAATCAGAAAAATATTAAAAAGAAAAACTTCAAGGCAGAATTAGTCCTAACAGATGTCACATCGTAATATAAATAGAACTTCCACAACACTGGTGTGGATGGAACACAAACCACCCTGTGGAGTGCAACGGGCTGCCCAAGAGAACTACTGGAAATGTGGGAGGGAGTGGCATCTCACACAGGAGAGGGAGAGAACACCCGGACAGCTCAGCAAAGGCACAAGTAGGTCACACCTCACACCACACTGGAGAACAGACTCCACGTGGTTTTCTTGATTGTAATAAATCCTCACAAATAACAAGTGCTAGAAGAAAACACAGTGTACAGGAAGGTTATGACTAAGCCCAGCTTGCAGCATAAATAGCAAACATAAAAACTCAAAAATCAAAACAGGTTAAAAAAGATCAGGATGATTAACAATATATATGAAATAAATATAAATATTCATACAGCCAACCACATGAAAGGTATTCAAACTCACAAGGAAATAAAAATTAAAACCCTGAGATACCATTTCTGTACTACTGAATGGTGAAAAAAACCGTAAAGCATGCCAACAGTGACATTCTACTTGAGACGTAGGAAATGCAGTCTTCGTGTACTGCTGATGAGAATACAAATTTTTACGACTCTTTCAGAGAATGGCATGGTGTTATCACATGGTAGTCACCCCTTTATCTGCAGGCAATACATGCCAGGACCATCAGTGGAAGCTTCAAACCACGGATTACCAAAATCTACATATACTATGTTCCCCCCACCCATACTTACATAACTATGATAAAGTCATTAGGTACAGGATGTAACAAAAACCAATAATAAAATGGAACAATTGTAACCATATGCCACAATAAAAGTTATAAGAATGAGGTCTCTGTCTCAAAGTATCTTACTAAACTGGACTCACCTTTCTCCTCATAATGATGTGGATACCACCATGTCAACACAGGGATATGTAGGGAGGAGAACGATACAGTGTTACTCAGTAAAGGTTATATGAATGCAAGCAATACAATACCCTGAGAGTCCATCTGAGAAAGCTAGTAAGTGACCAATAGGTAGGTAGCATATACAGAGTGGATACACTGGACAAAGAGATGATTAACAGCTTAGGTAAGATGGAATGATACTGAACAAAATTTCATCACATTACTCAAAGGCACATAATTTAAAACTTACAAATGGTTTATTTCTGAAATTTTCCTTTTAATATTCTCAGACTGTGGTTGACCATGGATAACTGACATCACAGAATGAGAAACCACTGATGAAGGCCAACTACCATTTCTATAAATGCATTTACCTTTCTATCTAGCAGTCCCCACTCTAGCAATGTATCTTGAAGATATATCTCTAACATGATATACATATAAAGTTTGCTCATTGGAGCATTAAGAACTGCAAAATGAAAACAACCTAAATGCCCATAAGTAGCTGAATAAACCATTATGTATCCACTCAATGGAGCAGTTTGCCACAACAAAGGAATATCCATAGATCATTTAAGATCAAAGGGAAATTTTTTAATTACATATTCTGTATACAAAATTCTGTCCATTTAAAAAATAACCTGAGTTTATGCTGACATAAACAAGGGATAAGAGACAATCCTTCCTTATAATAAAATTCTAATAAATCATAGTTTGTATGATCAAAACAGAAAAACCACCACTCAGCTCAGAATCTTAAAAAAATAATAATAATCATCAACAAGAAAGCAGGCAGAATCTATACTGGAATATATGTGATAACAGATCAAAATTGCACTGCAAATTTGAAAAAAAAAACCACATCGGGATGACAAAGGAAAAAACTAAGCTAAGTAACTTATCAAAAGGACTGAAAATATCTTTACCCATTAGTGAAATACAAATCAAAACTACTCTCAGATTTCATCTCACCCCAGTCAGAACGGCAGCTATCCAAAACACCAGCAACAATAAGTGCTGGCGAGGATGTGGTGAAAAAGGCACACTCAAACATTGCTGGTGGGACTGCAAACTGGTGCAACCAATCTGGAAAGTAGTACAGAGATTCCTTAAAAAACATGGAATGGAACCACCATTCAATCCAGCTATTCTACTCCTTGGCCTATACCCTAAAGATTTAAAAACAGCACACTACAGTAACAGCTTCTTCAATGTTTATAGCGGCACAATGCACAATTGCAAAACTGTGGAAGCAACCCAGATGCCCTTCAATAGATGAATAAAGAAACTGTGGTACATATACACAGTGGAATATTATTCAGCAATAAAAGAATAAAATTATGGCATTTGCAGGTAAATGGATGGAATTAGAGAACATTATGCTAAGTGAAGCAAGCCAATCCCAAAAAACCAAATGCCGAATGTTCTCTCTGATTAGTAGATGTTGATACATAAAGAGGGTGGGAATGGGGAACATAGGAGAATGGAGGAACTCTGGATGGGGCAGGGGGGAGGGAAAAGGGAAGGTGTGTAGTAAAGATGGTTGAATGAGATGGTCATCACTACCCTTGCTGCATGTATGAAGACAAATGGTGTGACTATCTGGTTTGCAATCAGAGAAATGGAAACATTGAGTTCTATATATGTAGTATGACTTGAAATGCATTTAAATAAATTAGTTTAAAAAATAAATAAATCCTTTGCCCATTTGACACCTAAAAAAAAAGGACTGAAAAGTTGGGCCCAGTGGTGCTCACCTGTAATCCCAATGACTCAGAGGCTGAGGCAAGAGGATCACAAGTTTGAAGCTAGCCTAAGTAACTTAGCAATAATCTGTCTCAAAAAAAAAAAAAAAAAAAAAAGCTGGGGATGTAACTTGGTGACAAACTACTCCTAATTTCAATGCCCAGTACTGAGAAAAGAGAAAAGGGAAAAAGGGAAAAAAAAAAGGTGTGAATATTATAATCTAGCTAGTGACATTTTTCACAGGGGGTGGGTAATCCTGAAACTATACAAATAACAGTATTAAACGACCATTTTAGCATATGAGATTGGTGTCTTTCACTGACACAGAATAGAGGTACATCTAAGAAAAGGGAAATGGCTAGAATGAGTCTCACAAACTTGAAACCGAATCAAAGGGAAAAGTATAGCCTGTTTTTTTGGAATACATAGAGATAAAACAAAGATAGCTTTAGATTTTGTAAACACACACACATCACGGAGCTCTGTCCAGTGAGAGTGCCACTACTCAGAAGCAACGGCCCCTCAACAGCATCGTCCTGCCAAGTGCCCAGATCTCGGGCACCTTAACTGATGCAATTCAGCAATGAACGAACGGAACCAGGGCTCCTTGGAGAAATGGCCCAAGGAAAATGAGATGAGCCCAAACTATCCATACAGAACCAACAAGTAAGGAAATGTCCCAAGGATCGAAGTGTATTAAAGGACACAGAAGTATTGCCTAACAGTATGAATGGACTTGACTTCACCCAATTGAACACTTCAAAATGGGAAGATAGCTTTAAATAGTAGTCAGTGTGTGCTGTTCTCATTCACAGTGGGCCCAGCTTAATCATTTGGTATTAAAATTCTATCTCAGGAGGAAAAAAGCAAAAGATACAGAAACCTACTCGAAGTTTCCACTGGCCAAATTGGAAGCAATTTGAGCAATAATAGGATAGTAATGGATCTCATCCAATAAAAAAGTAATCTTAAAGACATACTGAGATAAATAAATGAATAAACCAATGGGGAAAAGAAATTGTTCTTTACAGAATTTCAATAAGTATAGAAGGCAGGCTAGAAATAGAAAAATCACCACTTGATAAGTATCACAGTTTCAATTATTTTAGGAATAACAATGTTTTCATCATTATAATCATCATCAATGGTTGCTTAAACTAAGGGTGAAAGCATGATGGACAGGATAGCTACATCCCAAAAAATCATAAAACACATAATAATTTGTAAAACAAAGACAGCTAACTTTACAATGGAGAAAAATGACAGTTAACTATCCTAAATAAAATTAACACCTGATTACTACATATTAATGCTAATTAATGCGTACAGAAATGCATAAAGGGCATAAGTCTCCTCGGTGTGACATACGCAAAGAGTAACAACATCCATCACACCTGTGTCCTTAACGCAACACATACCATCTGAATGTAATCACAGGAAATGTTCAGCCAACTCAAATGGAGCAATATTCTAGAACATAGCTAATGAGTATTCTTCAAAGTGTCGAGGTCATAAAAAACAGACTGAGGGACCATCCCAGATTGGAGATCAACATGACAACCAAATGCAAATGTAGGATCCTAAATCAGATCCTGCATCAGAGGAAAAACAACTTCAATAGTCTGTACAAAAGTTAATAGCATTTTATCAATATTAAGTTCCTGGTTTGATAACCGCATATGGCTATATAAAACTTTTAAACACTGGGAAAGTTGGGTGAGAAGTTTAAGCAAGGCTCTGTACTATGTTTGCAACCATTTAGTAGGTATATTATTTCAATGCGCAAATTAAAGATTATTTACTCTCAAGTTCCAACAAAATATTTTTCATAAATGATACTCATAAATGATACTGCCAATTATTAGGCAGAAAACTAAACATCCATTGACAGACGAGCGGATAAATTTCAGGTAAAATTTCAGGTACATAAACTAGAATGCTGTGAATCCTTACACAGGAGCATGGATCCATGAATAAGGGGAGGAGGAAAAAATTTTACCCATATCAAGTTATTCCAAGATCTACAGGAGGAGGGAGGGAGGGAGGCAGGCTGGGAGGGACAAGGGGAACCAGAGAACAAAGAGGGAGGAAACAGGAGGGAGGGGAGGGACCCATTCCTACTTGTATATAACCACCATAAAGGGCACAGAATGGCTGGTGACAAAGCTTGTTACTTTTGAAATTTTAGCTGTGAAAATATATTACCTACACCAAGAGCAAAATAAATGAAGCAAAATGTTAGCCTCTGGGAACCTGAATAATGAATATACAAAATTTCAGTGTGCCATTCTTGCAACTTTTCTATTAGTTCAAAATTACGCTGAGCCAGGCATGATGGGACACACCTACAATCCCAAAGCCTCCCTCAAGAAGCTGAGGCTGAGAAGTTCAAGGACAGCCTCAGCAACTTAGTAAGACCCTGTCTCAAAATAAAGGGATGCAGCTCAGTGGCAGAGCAGCACAGGTTCAACCCCAGTACCAAAAATAAAATTATGTTCAAATTTAAAATTTACAAAAAAAAAGTCCTCTACACGTGGCATGTGAAACAGAGCTGCCATCTAATGAGGCTGATAACTTCATAACCTCACCAAAAAGCAAGCTGTTAAACTGAACGCAGCCAAACAGAGCAAATAAGGGAGAAGAGCAGCTACACCGGATCTCAGATAACATCTTTGAGCCTCCAAATCCATTGATTGATTCAATGGTGGAGGTATGTTTCCATGAAAGCTCTTGTTCTGAGATGAGAAATTCTGTTTATTGGTAGGCTAAGAGGGCTGTAAATAAGATACATGGAGTCAGCTTGAGTGCAGATCGGAATAAAACCTAAGATTTTAAAAAATGAAGCACATTCCTATTCACTCAGGAGCCACTGCCCCAAAAGGTGATGACCACATTTACCTCGCCTCACTATCACCATCTGGCTGAGACTGCTCCTCTAACCTGCCAACTCCTGAGATCAGGGACTGCATCCTGTTGTTCTCTGAATTGCCAAAGCCTATAAAACATAGCAAGGATTCAACAAATATTCATCAAATTAATGAATACTCATGCTCATTAGAGTATCACATAAAAATGGCTAGTTGAGTGTGGTATCAAAAATCATTACTTTGCAAAGTCCTTAAGAATGTCATTCAGGACAAGTATGTTTCATTTTTAGGGACAGTGAAAACTGAAATCAAATGCAAAAAATATTTGCAACCAATGGAAGAGATTCCATATATATTTAATACAGTGGTCAGAGTACACAAACATTTACTTTAGATAAAAGCACCAAACCCATTACATTTATATCTGAAATTTGTCTCTTCTGACCAGCCCTAAAATAGAAAGACAAGCCAAGTGATCTGTTATAGGAATGGTAAGATAAAGTTCTCCGTTCAATATTCGTTGAGAAAACGAGCTAGTTAAATATTTAAGCAGCAACAAATAGTATCCAGACATTTCAAAAACATCTCAGGGCACATTTTTGTATATTTTAAAGAATCCAATAAAAGGTAATGTCATCATAATCACTAATAAATCAGAAAGAAGCCGAGCATGGTGGTGCATGCCTACAATCCTAGCACTTAGGGAGGCTGAGACAGGAGGATCGTGAGTTCAAAGCCAGCCTCAGCAACGGTGAGGCGCTAAGCAACTCAGCGAGACCCTGTCTCTACATAAAACACAAAATAGGGCTGGGGATGTGGCTCAGTGGTCGAGTACCCCTGAGTTCAATCTCCAGTACCCCCCCCCCCAAAAAAAAGTCAAAGATCCAATGGTGCATAGATCCTCATGCTGCTTCTCACCCGGGCAACTCAATATGAACAGATTCTAAGATCAGCAGCTCTCAAGTGTCTTAATGCCCGCCCAAAGACCAGACCTAAAACAGCATAAGGAAAATCTGCTACAACACTTTGTACTATAAACAATGATGGGACAAATAATATGTTCCTATCTTGGCTGACGGGTGTTTTTCCTATTGGTAAGACATAAAACAGGATTGCTAGCTCAAGAAGCATACATATTTTTATAGGATTTATTGAAAAGTTGCTTTCCCGGAACACCAGAGCAATTCAAATTGCAACCAACAATGCATCAAGGCAGATCATTTCCCCACACCCTCAGGAGCAAATAACCTATTTTTTAAAAATCTAGCGGGCAAATTACGTGTGTGTGTGTGCGCGCGCGTGCGTGTATACAGAGAGAGAGGTAGCATCTCGTTGTATCGTGTATTTCCCTGACTACTGGTAAAAATGAAAATCTTTACAAGTTTGCCACTAGCACTTCCTCTTCCATAAATTGCTTCTTTATATCCTTTGGATATTCTTCAATCAAGTTGTCAAATTTAAGGAGCTCTTTAATATTTATAATGTGTGTCATATAGATACATAATGTCATGTATATAATGTCATATGTATCCCAATATGTATATTAGGGGGTCCCTATTCTCCTGGGCTTTTTTTTGGGGGGGGGTTCAGGCCATACAGAAATTTTTAATCATTGGGTAGTCTGAACTACTGAATTTCTTTGGTTGTGACCCCGATCGAGGATGCCAACTGCCACGCCGTGGTTAGAGTCAGGTGCAAGGTATCTTCCACTGCACAGGTTCCCCCTGTACAAAGAATTCCATGGGTTCTGATTGGGTTCTGAAAGCCCCACTGACTGTGAAAGCAAACATGTCCATGATATCTCCTTGGAACCCAACTCCATTTTATTACAAGGTATTTCTTATACAATTTCAGAATCCAACTTCTGGGAAAAGACAGAAAAGAGCTTTAGCAAGAGTTGTTACCCATTTGGGAAGAGCACAGTGGGTTTTGGCATTGGGGCTCTTGGTTAAGCTGTTAAGGCTACACAAACACCAGATTCCATTCTAGCGTCCACTGTAGCTCTCCACATACGCCAGTCTTCTGATGTACGCATGCCTGAGCATTTCCACCTTGAAATACATATTATCATTTATTTTCCTTATATTAATTACATTCATAGCTTTGTGTTAACTGATTTGTAATTAACGCACAGGTAGAGATCACAACATTCATGGATCTCACTTTGGAATAAGTATATTGCAAAGTACTTATTATATAAGAGGATCAATAGCTCTGATGAGTTTCAAAAACGCTACCCCAAATCTACATAAGACAACAACCGCCCCCATCAGAGTCTAGGTATTTGACCCTCCTCTCCATCACCACTAGAACCAGAGATAAAGCTCCTCCCCATTTCCACCAACATAGGCCATCTGCTGCCCAAGAGCCAGCATCTGTGCTGCATCTGTGTTCTCTAAGACCAAGCTCGAAGGCTCCAATGGTTGTAGTCAGTGGGACGCTGAGGATCAGCAACTCCTGGCACCACTGGACCATGATCATTCTGAGTTTTAAAAGTCCAAATTAGGGGCTGGGATTATGGCGCAGTGGTAGCGTGCTCACCTAGCACGCATAAGGCACTGGGTTCAACCCTCAGCACCACATAAAAATAAAATAAAGATATTCTGTCACCTACAACTAAAAAATACACATTTAAAAAAAAAAAAGTCCAAATTATACTGTATACCACTCAAGTCCCCCATTACCAATTACCAAATAGGTTTATTTCAAATTTCTCTATATTCAAGTATCTGAAATGACGAGAAAAATAAAAGCTTGCAACCTAGAAGATCCAGTTCCACTCTGATGTTTTTGAATAATTTCCAATTTTTAAATTTACTTGATCATTGACACAATTTCTTTGTTATTCATTAAAATGGTAAAAACATTAAAACAATGAATTAGTTAATGTTTAAACTATGGGTGACCAAATTATAAAATATGTTGACTCAAACCATTTTCTCATTTAAAGAAAAACATGTCTCTCCCTTCAGTAATTCTCATAAAATATTGACAGGCATTTAAGGAAAGCACCAAGTTAAACTTTTTAGTTTTGCTATAAACCTGCTTATCTGATCCCTCTTGTAATAGAAAAGAAATTTATGAGCTTGAAAGCACATCATTGGTTGGCACAAAGGATAAGCTGTTGACTTTTAAAACGTATTGTTAAGGAGATCCTTGACATCCACTTTAATTTGTATTTTTCCCAAAACAGTTTCTATCATGTGATTATGTCAGTTTCTTTCTTAATGTACCTACGCTGAAAAAAGCAGATAGGAACATACATATACTCCCCATGAGAACACCACCAAAGGAAGGGCCATCAGGACATGATTACGCCCAGCAGTTCATGACCAATGGTAGACTCCACGGGAACAGGCGACACACTTGCAGAAGGGTGGGTGGTGTCCCAGAGGAGCCTCTGACAGCAGGACCCCCTCCAACAGCTCCAACCACACCAGCCCAGAGAGTGCACAGGGACCTCTTCCCATTGGCTAGATTTTCACTGATATCTCATTCTCTCTTTCAGGTTAAACACAAAAGGTTAAATTTCTATCTTAGCGAAAGAAAACATTGTTATCTGTAACAAACTTTTTAGAATTGTACAAAATCCTCTTTTCTAATGTTTAATTATAAAATGAATTTAACTTCATTCAACCTGCTTTTCTAATTGGTTAAGATCCTCTATGACAATCATTATAAACTCTAATTTTTTATCTAAATTCTTTTAAAATTTCTAGTTTCTACACCAGTATTGTAATTACTGCTTCAAGGAGCTGGATTTCAGAAACGAAATATCCTTTCTTTATAAATTCCATTTTGAATATGATCATTGCACTTAGGAGTAGAAAATAAATGCAAATCTCAATTTTTTAAAAAAAATAGTATCTCATCTATGAACTTTAGTATATTTTGTTGTTACTTTGTCAGAAACTGCACAGGGTAAACAAAAAGAGGAAAAGCTCAAGTGTCAACTGTTATTTCTTAAATGTTAGAATAAAGGAAATAGGAGAAAGTGTTTTGTTCACAGTATGATGAACATCTCCTCCAATTAATTGGTCATGTTAAGTGATAACAAATAATCTTGCCCCCAAATTTGTTAGTTCATATTTCCTTACACAAAATTAAATATGTATATATGATTTTACATTTGCCATTTTATTTATCATTTTCTAAACAGTGTATCTTTTTTTTCTCTATTTCAACTTTACTGCCTTCCTTCATGTGAAAGTATTTTCCTCCACATTTAATTGGTGCATTATAGTTGTACATAATGGTGAACAACTATACATAAGTGCACACGTGGTATATAATGCACACAACAACAATAGAATTTAGCCAATGTCACTCCCCAGTACCCTCTTCCCTTTCCTCTGCTTCACTGATCTTTTGCTTTTCATGCCATCAGCCCTTTTCCTTTTTACGCTCTAGCTTCCACCTGTAAGAGAAAACATAACCCTTGACCTTCTGAGTTTGGCTTATTTTGCTTAACATAATGGTCTCACGTTCCACCCCTTTTCTTGCAAATGACAATTTTATGTTTGTGGCTGAATAAAACTATTGTGTATATATACATTTTCTTTATCCATTCATCTGTTGATGGACACCCAGGCCGGTTCCATAGTTTATCTACTGTGAACTGTGCTACTATCAACAGGGTTATGCCTGTGTCCCTGTAGTAAGATGACTAATTCTTCAGGATAAATACCAAGGATTGGCACAGCTGGGCCATACAGTGTTTCCATGCCTGTATTTTGAGGACTCTCCGTACTGATTTCCACAGTGGTTGTACCAATTTACAATCCCACCAATAGCGTAAAAGTGTTCCTTTTTCTCCATCCTCTCCAGCATTTACTGTTGTTTGTACTCTTGATGACTGCCATTCTGACTTCTTGCCCCAGAGTTGACACCTGTAACAGAGACATCAAGGTGGCCCCTGGAACATCATCCCTTTCTTCATTAGTAACAGAAATCCAATTCTGTTCAGTACAACAACGTATGATGACAAAACAAATGAAACCCATTTCCCAGCCTCTCTTACAAAGAGAGGAAATCCTCTGAGGTGGTTCCAGACAAGGAGATGCAAGCACAGGACATCCTGTAATGCTCCTGACAAGGAAGGACAGTCTCAGCTGGCATGCTCCCTTTGCTACTTCCTCCTCTTGGGAAAGTGCATAGATGGCCAGAGAGTAGCAACCGCAAGGGAAAGACCAACACAACTCCAGAAACTGCAGCCCTCCCACACTCAACTGCAAGCCAAGGCCAGCAACTTGCTAGTGTGTACTGTGTAGCATAATGGAAAACTCCACTTTGTTGTTATATAAGCCTCTACTTTTTAGGTTTTCTGTAGCACATAGCAAACTTAAGTTCAAAGTGATACAATCTCATAAGAAAGTATCTGTGAAAATCCACAGAGGAAGGAAGACATGAATTCTGACAGAGGCAGGGGTGGAGGCCATCAGGAGGATAAAGAAACAAAGCAAACACGAATTGGTGCATGCATCGGGGCACCTATCATTGTCGTGCTGTCTCCATGCAGAGATAAGACAGTGGCGGCCCCCAGGGAGCTTCAAAAAAAGACACAGATTATTAAAATAGAGTTGCTGGGTGGATGGCACACGCGTGTAATCCCAGCGACTCAGGAGGCTGAGGCAGGAGGATTTGAACCTGATTGCAGGTTCAAAGCGAGCCCCAGCAACTTTGCAAGGCCCTCAGCAACTTAGTGAGACCCTGTCTCAAAATAAAATATAAAAAGGTCTGGGGATATGGCTGAGTGGTTAAGCATCCCTGGGTTCAATTCCTGGTACCAGAAATAATAAAGTTATTTATATGGGGCAGCCATCCAGCTGTGCCGGACTGTGCCACTCACGTCCACGAAGGTGCTGCCTGTCTTCAGATGTGTAACAGGGATTGGCTTCAGCCTTAGAGTAATAAAACAATTCAAGAGATAAGTGTACGTTTAGGTAGTAACTGAATGCAAACCTTCCTCAAAGTATTAAAGGACAGATTAGCTGAAAGTAGAATTGCGCATTACCTGTGGATCTTATTTCTCCTGCACTGCAACCCCTATCCAGCTTTCCAGGGTCTCAGAAAACCAGGCCTTAATGTCCTCTAAAACTTAAGCCACCTCATGAATGTGGCCCAGAGAACACAAAAGCTAAGTGCCACCAGGAGTAAGGAGCAAAAATAGTTAATATTTAATAATTCAGTAGCATGCACTGTGGTTTTAAAGGAAACCTCTTTCTTTTACTTCATTTATTATCAGTTATTAAACACTACAGAGTGACTAAAAATTAAGAAAAAATCATGTTGTCACACTTGGAGCATAGACTAAGGGGAGGAAAAAACCATGAGTCCCCCCCCCCCTTCTGTTGTATAAACACACACACCAAGAGTAAGTAGAATGTCTTTCAAACCAAAACAATAGGAAATCACTCTTGGCTGAAAGAACAGGCTTAGATCATGTTGATTTCTTCTTTAATCCTGCTAGAGCAAGTTTCTGCACGCTCTCCGGAGCCTCCACCTACAGAGCTGTTAGGACAACGGCCAACACACATATTTAATTACGTAAGTACTCAGTGCTATCAGCCAGCTGTTGCCAGTACATAATACACTGACCTCTTTCACTCACTCTTGGATAAAATGGCAAAAACAAAGCAACTGTTGATGTGACAGTAATCATGAAATATGCAAAGTACTATTCTCCAAAAAAGATTTTAGATAACTACAAAACTCAATTTTGCATTTTTAAATGATTTACTACCCCCAAACTGCTTTTGTGTTCCTGATTTGCAAATTAAGTTACTCATCTTTTAACTGTAAGCTTATTCTTTCATTTTTTTATTCTTTTTAAAAGTCAACCACAAACTCAACTCTGAAATATAATTTTTCAATTTATTTCCAACCAAGTCCCTTACTGGAACTTGTCATATGAGAATGTACCATTCTTCCATTCGTCTCCCTTTTCGCATCACCGGGGACAAAGCCCAGAGAGGAAAACGCGTTAAAAATCTACACTGGACACGTGACTCTGCCTCACTTCGGGAATCAACAACAAAAACTCTTCATTTAAGGTTTTCAGGAAGCTGCTTCTTCCAGTGATACCATTGTTAACTTCAAACTAGCTCCAGGGGGTGGGGAAAACTACAAAGTCCCAGCTACCACAGAAAGCAGATTAAACAGAACTGTGACAAACACGTGAATAAAGTGAATTCGGAAGCCCTAACCCACAAATACCAACTTGTCCACATAAATTCTGCCTCCTTCAGATCAACGAACAGCTCCATGCTACCCGTTTACCAGGCACTGTTCTAGAGACCACGGATACCCCCATGAAGGAGAGAGACCACCTCACCAACCTTACAGATGTCTCCTCTCAGGAGATCCTTTCCAAGTGCAGTTGATCTTTCCAAAACTTCTATTTCTTCCCTCAAAACAGCTGGTTCATTTGTTCATGGGATTTTTTATTTCTTTCAATTTTGATGGTATTTCATCAAAACTGAACAATTTGATACTCAGATGCAAGGCAATATTGTGGTATTAATGTAGCAATTTAGTTATACGAATTCTAATATTCTTAACACTGTGTTAGCTGTGACTTGTTGGTACGAAGACAACAGAATGTTTAAGATTCTGTAGAAAAAGGTTTTCCTGAGGTGAATACTCTGACATCAAAACTCACAATCTAGCAAAGAGCCAGATGTTAAAATAATAAAATGCAATATGCAACAATAGATGTTGGCCGGGGGCAGATGTAGCCAGAACTGAGGGTGCTCAGCTCTGTGGACCCTGGGGGTGGGGCAGTGCCAAAGGTGCCCTATAGGACTCCGGTGGGGCGAGTGGGCAGGTGGGTGCGGGTGTGCACAGCATGTGCTCACATCTGGGAGAGAGGGCGAAGACAGTCCAGGGACAACAGAGGAGTAAACGGTGCTTAGAAGACTTAACAGCCGGAAGAGAGGATAAAATTTTATGGGGAGAAGAAAAAAGGTGGCAGAGATAGTCAAGTAACAAACTTTAAGACGCCTTTTTATACTAAGACATTACATCTTTATCCTAGAGCTGATGGAAAAAAACCATCGAAAGGGTTTGAAGACAGGGAAAGCATGATCTGGGACAGAAAAATAGCTGAGAATAAGCTTCAAAACTTACCGCAATGTTAAGAGTAGATGATAATGAGGACCATGCCCGGACAGGAGCAAGAGGGATGAAGAAAGGGTTAAATTCAACTGGCACGTGCTTGGCCTGTGACCATCTGAAGCATGAGGACACAGTGTGTCACTGCAGGTTCCAGGAACATTTATCAGCACATCAGTAGTGCAACACCAACCTGGGCCCAAGAGGAGGAGAGCACAAGGGAAGGAGGAGAAAGCCCTGAGAACGAGGCAAGGGGGGTGCAGAAACTAGCAATCCAAGAAAACTCGAGCTGGCTGCAAGCAAACAAGATGGCAGCAATAGTGGACCCACCAGCTGGGGACAGGGTGAGGTGGACCAGGTGGCGGCTCAGACACGGGGAGCTGAGGCTTCTGTGGGTCACCATATGGAGAAGTCCAGGAGCAGAGGGGTACACAAGTTTGGATCTTAGAAGACTGGGGTCAGAAACAGGCTTGGAAGAAATCTATCCATCAGCATCTGAACAATGGAAACAAATAGTAACAAAACAAATTCCTATTAAGCATGGCACTGTGGAGAGAAAAGAAAATCTTATTAAAAGCAATACCTGATCGATAATGCATATTAAGTCAAACAGTGCAACATTCTGAACTTCCATACTGGAAACTCGGTTGGGTGTCAGTGGCTGAAGTAATGAGACTATGACCAGCAAAACACGGACAGCTCCACTGTAGCTGGTGCTAACACTTCCACAGCAACACGAAACATGAACCACAGCCACCATACACAGGAGCAAAGTCCAAATGGAAATAACCAAGTGAGACACAACCTTCCCCAAAAGAGTGTTAAAAAAAAATACAAATGAAAATAACTTGCAAAAGCCAAACTAAAGCCCAGTGTGCTTTGATCTTCCAATGCCAAAAGTTTTTAATTAAAAATTAACCAAGAATTTTTAGTTATAATAAACAACCTGGCTACTAGTGAAACTGATTAACAACAGAATCAGCTGGGGTTTTTATTTGCTTTTAAACTGCATAATTACTGACTGAAAGAGCAGACACTTCTCTAAAGTCAGCATTTTTTAAGGCAATTTATAAATTCAAGTTGGAATAATATTGCTGTACCTCCTCAATTTTAAATTATAAATAAGAACTCAAAGATAAATCTACATAAAACAAGAATATTTTCACAGTAGTAAAGGGCATCCAACAATTTACAAGTTCGTTCAATGAAATGTTCTATAAGGAGCATTTACAGGAAACTATAAAAACGACATTACACAAAGCAGGTCTCCTCTCTGTCAGACACTTTTCCTCTGTACCCACTTCTCCCTTTATTATCAACTGCTCTTGCAAGGATTCCAAACCACCCCTTCGGCATCACCATTTATTTCTATAGGCAAAGGCAGTTCAAAGAGCGAGTGGCTCTTGTCTATCCACTATCAGTATGGCTAAACCACAGTGCCCATTTGGGTTAATAATGCGCAAGGTCAAACAGAGGTTGTCAGTTCATGATCAAAGCAAGCCAGCTATTCTTTCTGTCATTTATACAGAACACACAGGATGTGTTTATTTTTACCAGCCTCTGAATGACCTCCTGTAGGTGGCATGGAAAAGATCCCACATTTCTATAAAGCACTAGTCAAAGGACTTTTCTCATTTGATACTCTCATTAGGAGCAAATTTTATTTTATTTTTTTGAAACTTTTGATCTTTTCCATTTACTCAAGAATCCCTCAAGTTAAAGGCCATCTTGTCTAAATCAAATTGGAATAATGGAGAAAACCAGGACAGGGCACCTGAGAAATGCTCTGGAGGAAACGGTCTGCATGATAAAGCACAAGGCCCTGCACACTGGCTGCTAAACCAGTGCAGGCAAAAGCATTTAAGTTCAAAAGGCAGCACAGCAAAGTCATTCTTACCTCTATTTTTGCTAAACTCTTACTCTTTTATTGATCTGAACAAGAAGCGCTGTAAAACCTTAGGAAAAGTAAATAAATTAACGAGGGCCGGGGTTATAGCTCAGGGGTGAAATGCTTGCCTGGCACGCGTGAGGCACTGGATTCAATCCTCAGCACCACATAAAAATAAAGGAATTGTGTCCATCTACAGCTAAAAATATTAAAAACGAGATGCATGGAATTCAGCCCACGATTGTCTCATCATGAATTCACAATGCCTGGATCTTAATCAATGAGACGATCAATCACACAAAATACAAAAACCCCTCAGTTCTTTTTCTTTGCTCCTGTGACAATGAGGGGGTCTTCTGCCCAGGGGCTCAAGAGGCAAAATAAAGCAACAAAGAGCTGAAGACAAACAACCATTAAGTACCAAGAGTCACCGGGAAAGTCACCAGAGCAGACGGGAGACAGCCCAGGAGTGAAGGCACAGTGCTGGCCTGGCATGGCCGGCCCTGGGTCCCCCACAGAACAGTGCCCACTAAAGCATATGGGTGAGCAGTCCAGGTCAGGGAAAAACAGGTCCCACCCAAGTACTGCCATTTTTTAAATGAATTTGGGCAAAACGGATTGGGTACGGCAGAGGAAGCAGCATCATACATTGATCTCTCCTTGACGGCGATTTTACCTCACTCAGGAAAGAAAGAAAAATAAGACACACAAGATGCACAAGAGAGAGCGCGCGAGCGCATGCGCGTGCACAAGCACACACAACAGACACAGAGACAGACAGACTGCAGGGGAAGGCGGGGCTCCAGGGCGAGCGCAGACAGACCTGGGTGAGACTCGGGCACAGAGGGTTAGTGACCAACCTGCCTATTCCTTGCCAGGGGGTGGCAGGAAGTGTGAAGGCCCAAAACCAACCCAGGTGCTCGACGCGTCGGCAGTTGATCGCTCGCGTCTCCACATGCAGTGTTGTCACTGGATTCTGATGTTTTCTCAATGTTAATTGTTATTGTGCCTTTTACAGAATTACATTTACTCTGGAGACAAACCCAAGGTTAGCTAAAGTGTTGCCTTAGGAAGAACTAGTAGTAATGATCAAAAACCTTCAAAGTCACTAGAACATACTTAATCACATATATTTTTTTCTCTCAAGCAGAACCATACACTAAAGGAACCTGTTCCTGCCACCACCAGCTTTGTGGTATTAAAGTTACAAGCCTTTTGTATGTGTCATTACTACCCCCCTTAGTCACTCAAACATGAATCATTACTGTGAACTGAGTGCACAACCCAGCTCACACGCTGTACAAACAACCCACTGATATGTGAATGCTTAAAGAGACTCTTAGAAACAGTCTAGAAGAACACCCTGTAGCTACCTTATACAATGGATAAACATGGGAAATGATACCATCCAGGTTCTATTCTTAGGGGGTAGCAATAGCAATAAAGAATCTATCAATTTTTCTTTCTTATGGGGAAAAATACATCATTTGAGAATATGGCAGACTTTGCACTTTAAAAAAATAAAGAAAAGCACTCCAAAATGAACAGCATCTGGCGGATGCCCTGTCTACGCCAGTGTTGCTCTCCTTGTCCTGCTCCCCAACAGCGCCCAGCCTCGCTGCACCACCCAGCCTCCTCGCCTCCCGCCACAGCTCAGGAAGAACTGCACCCAACCATCACTTCTTGGCAGTTTTAAACCTGTTGAATTCACCAATGCCTGCCTCAAGTCTACAACTGCTTAGTGACATCTTCATCTGGGAATAAAAACAAAACGGTTAAATTTACATGATAGACTGCCTCGGTTAAAACCCCACCTCCACCGTTTATGAACTGAACAGCCTTAAAGAACATCATCTGTCAAACAGATGTTACTTCATCCCTAAAACAACACTAAAAGTGGAGTCTACCACTCTGATGAGCTACATAATGCACAATTCAGGAAAGTGCAAGGAAGGGCGCCTGCCACGCACAGGATAACTCAAGAAAAGCCAAGGCGTCATTACCCTATTCAAATATTCCACTGTGATTTCAAATAGAGCACCTTCAAAAACAAAACATGTCCTCCCTCAACTGAACTCCCTTTTCTGAAATTTCCTATTGCACTGTAGCTAGAGACCTTAGAGTCACCTTCAACATGAAGAGTGTAAGAAACCCTTTCTTCTCGGGGCTGGGATTGTAGCTCAGCGGTAGAGCGCTTGCCTTGCATGCGTGAGGCCCTGGGTTCGATCCTCAGCACCACGTACAAAGCAATAAAATAAAGACATTGTGTCCATCTACAACTAAAAAAAATATTTAAAAAAAAAGAAACCCTTTCTTCTCCTTCCAACTCCCCTCAGATCCTGGACTACAAGAGCTCAGGCCCAACAGGACTGATCTACACTATTCCTTACACCCAAGCATCCTTCACATTGCTTCTAGAAACAATCCTGAGACCAGGGGAGCAAACAATGAAAAAAATAATTAGGTTTACCAGTTACAATAGTAGAAAGATTTAAAATACTACCCAGACAAAAGTCAAAAGGACAGATTTTTCTTTTTAAATACTGAAGCAATTTAGTATCTACTACAATGTGGACAGGGGTCTAAAAGATACACAGAACAATATTTTACAAATTTTTAGTCCTCAGAAAGTCAGAGTAGACCTAAATACGGACACGTACCACACGGCAACGTCCCCGTGAGGTTATAGCACCTGGTGACACCATAGCCAATTCAGAGTAAGCACACTCTAGGATGATCCCGCAAAGATGAAGTGACCTAACCTCAGAACACAACCCAGTCATTTAAGTGACATGCAACTGTACCTTCTCATGGACAAGAAAACAAAATTGAACATTCAAATCTCCAAATCAGCTAACACTTCACAACCAAAATCCCAGTGGTATTCCCTGTTGAACTTAAAAACCAACATTAAATTTACAGGAAGGCAAAGAGTAAGAAAGAAATAAGACACTCAGACACATACGGGCAACTAGCACTACCAAATATGTAGACGATATAAATTTCTACTACTTATGACTGTAAGAACAAGAACCAGAATAAAGAAATTGATCAGTGAAACTGAACAGCCCAGGGACAGACCATATGTCAGAGCAAAAGCATACTCTACAAAACTGTGGTGCTGGAGCAACTGTATATCTACAAGGAAAAAATAAAATAAAATTGGAGCAGCAGGAGCTCAATCTGGCAACTTCACACAATCCACACAGGGTTCTGAGAGGACCACAGGATTAACACCTACGCACTTCAATCACCTGTGAGGTAACGCCACAAACACCCAAGTCACATCAGAAAAGTCCCCACTAAAGCTTCATCCTTCAAATTCAAAATGGTAAAATCTTACAAGCCCACTTCAGACACTGATGCAGTCCAAATATTTACACTGATGCCAGAAAACTTTAAAAGCCAGTTTGCTGATATCCTTACCCTGATTATTGAGAATAGAAAGAACAAGCTCCACTTACTTAATTGAGTTTCTGAAGTGGTCTTCAGCTGGGTTCTTTACAGTGCAACTGTTCAGGAGCCATAAATCTGCATCTGATGCGTTTTCTAGTTTAAAAAAATGAGAGCACAAATAAGTATCACATTAATCAAATCAAAAAACACCCAAGTGTTTACTCCATGGCATGGGACAGCTGGGGAGGCAAGAAAGGCAGAAAGCGGGCAGCAGGCCATTGGGAGCAGTGGACGTGAAGGTGTGTTCTGTGGGGTCCGTCTGCGCAGCAGCGAAGTAAGCACAGCAGTCCCCTCCCTTGTCTCTGTGAGAGTGCCATTTGACAACTTCCAAAACCAAAGCAAAACTGGCCTCATCTGATCCCTCAGGGTAAAATTAGTTATCATTTAGCCAGGCGTGTGGCGAACACCTGTAACCCCAGTGACCGGGGAGGCTGCGGCAGGAGGAGCACAGGTTCAAAGCCAGCCTCAGCAACTTAGCGAGGCCCTAAGCAACTCAGACCCTGTCTCTAAATAAACTACAAGGGCGGGCTGGGGAGGTAGCTCAGTGGTTAAGTGCCCCCTAGTTCAATCCCCAGTACCCCCCAAAATATTTATTTTATAATAATTTCAACACTTTTCAGGCACAGCATACATTATGTATTCTATGGCTTGAAAAGTTATTAAAAGTATAACTTGTCTGTCTTGAAAATTAATGTTACCTCGAAATTAGTCTTTCATTACTATCACCATTCTGATTAAACAATTACACACTACATAAGTGGGGGGTGTGGGTGCGTGTGTACACACATGTATATAATACATTGTTATAATGTCTCACAATAAATAATCCAAACTCATGCTTTATTTAAAGTGAATTTACAAATACCTGTAAGTTTGTTGCTATTCTACCCTCATTTTAGATACTTTAGTTGCCTAACAGGACCTCATACACTAAGAGGATTACATCAAGAAAGCAAATGAAAACTGGACCCCATAGCACTTCAACAGCTCTGCAGTAAGAACAGAAGCCTGGGTCAGACAGCTGAAGGCCTCCCAGGACAGACAGACATCCCTGTGCATTCTCTACTCAGGGAGGCAGATCCAAGCAAGGCTGCAACTTGGCCATAACTTCTCTTCCCCAATTTTCAAAAATGATATCAATTGCTTTTATAAAGAGGCAGGATCAAAAATTCTCAAAATAATAAAAAGGAAGGGAAAGATGTCATTACTCTCAGCCAGTGATTCCCCTCCCTCTGATCTCACACCTTCCTTCCACTCCCCGCCGCCACTCTATGGTCTGTTTTCTCACCCAGTAGCTTTCCCTGGGACATAAATCTGTCATGTCACTTCCCTGCCCGGATAAAGAAGAGTACTCGCCAACCTCTTAGTTCCCTCCAACGTTCTCCCCGTAAGGCCATCTGAATGGTCCTCCTCTAACACCAGCCTGACCCCAGCCTGTCTTCCCAGGATGGAGACGGCCTAGCCAGGCCTAGCCACCTGCTGCCCCACTGACACTCACTGCTCCCTGTGCTCGCCCGTCCCCAGGGCACGCAGCCCACCCACAAGCTGCAGGCTCGGCGGGTGCCTCCGCCTGCACTCCCATAGCAGACTGCAGAGAACGTTCTTCCACTTTCCAATTCTGCATTAAAATCATCATTTTTCCAGGCTGCCTTCCCTCTCGTAAAGAGATGCTGAAGACTATTTTAATCTGCCGTTCTCTGAGTGTCCAAATCCGAGTGCCGTGATGCGGACGGAACATTCAAGTGCCATGGAAGACGGAGTGCGCCAGGCAGAGGACGCGAGGGGCAACAGTGGGATGCTGGGGGGTGCGCGCGCCTGGCACTGCCACCCACTCGAGCTCTGGAGGCCCACGTGACCTGAAGTAACTGCAAAGAAGTGCGATGCACTTGACAAATATTTACAACCGGGACGTCCACCTTGGTCTCAGCTAGATCACCACCACGTATGTCAGTGCCTGGCACACAGCAGTCACTCATGAGAAAGTCACTGAATAAACGTTCGATTTTAAAAGACATCACTATGACCAATGTGCTATATATGCAGACAAGTTATAAATATCTGTTAACTAATGATTAAAAATAAAAAGTACATAGTCATTGCACATTTGAAAACAAGCAAGCAATACTAAGGACAGAACTAACTGTACCAGATGCCAGTTTTGGTCCTAGCATATCCGTCCATTCAATTACCTTCAAATTAGAAAACTCATACCAAAGGCCCTCCCAAGAAAACTCCAGCAATAAATAAGAAATTAGCCTACTTTGGGATTTTGCCAATGTCGGCTTTTGAAATAAAGATCATCAATATTATGCTTGATGGTCCAGTAATTGCAATCAGCAAGAACCCTGTGAATATACCAAATGCCAGCAAAATTACATAAACTTTCAGGGCACCCTCCCACACGGGAGAATAAGCCTTCTCTAATGAACACAGGAAATTCCTAATTGTTCCTTGACCGAGTTTGGAGCTAGTACATCTTGCTGAATATTGTCAAAAGACAGCTCTACCGAAAGGCAGAAATCAGTCAAATTGCAGCCAGCACACAGTAAGGATCTCCCAGGAGCAGGCTCCACAGTAGCTACTGGGGACATGGCTACGAAGGGTCCCTCCCCACAAGCGGCTCTCAGTGTTGAGGTCGGACACGTGAAACATTAAAACCTAAAACAAAAAGAAACAGGACCTGTTATTCTGTCTTCTACCACCCCCACCCATTTTTCCCATCCTTTCTCATTAACTCGTCCATGTCTAGAACTGGAGGTAGTCGGGTGTCTTCCATGGACCGTCGATCCCGTCAGTAGGTCTTTAGCCCGAGACTCTCCCATGCTTTCACTTCAGAGCCAGCCCATGACGACGACTGGAGAGCATAACAGCACCTGGGGGCTGCTCATTCTAAGAGCATCTCCCACCCACCCCACCCCACCCCACCCCACCCCGGGGCTGAAATGACAGGAAGGAAGCCACCGTGCAAAGACTGAAAGGAAGAGACCGCCACATGTGCAGAGGCCGCGACAGCACGAGCTCGCTGTGTTCTAGGAAGAGGGGAAAGTCCAGTGTGCATGGACATCTGGGGCCAGGCAAGGCCCAAAGTCTGCTGGAAAATTAAGAACTTTGGCTTTTATTCTAAGCATAACAAAGTCACCAACTGGATTGCCAACAAGAGCTTATTTCTACTTCAGGAGAACACTCCGGCCACACTGAAGATAGTGGGTGCACAGAAGTAAAGGTAGTAAAACCAGCTGACAGCTGATACCCGGCTCAGTATGTGAAAGACAGTGGAAACGTGGGCTGGGATCACAGCAGAGACAGAGGAGTGAGCTGGCGCGCATTTTGAAAATAGTGTATGTCAGCTCCGCAACACTAACAAAATACCCGAGATAATTAACTTATAAGGAGTAAGCGTTTATTTTGGCCCAGCTTTTCAAGTCCCAGTCCGTGATCAAGTGGGCCCCTTCTTTCGGGCCTCTGGCGAGGCAGCACTTCATGGCAGGAGGGAATAGAAGATCGACACTGTTCAACTCATGGCCAGGAAGCAGAGGAAAGAGGCCAGAGTCCAGTTCTCTTCAGGGCATGCCCCACTGACCTGAGGACCTCCCTCGAGGCTCCACCGCATCCTGATAGCACTGCCCTGCAGGCCGCACCTTTCACACATGGGCCTGTGGGATTATTTGACCAAACCAGAGCAGAGTCAGGAGAACTCACTGATAGATCAGACAGGAGACACGCGAGGAGAAATCAAGTCAGGTTCCTAGGCACACAGGAAGGACTTGGCCTGAGCATGAGTTGTATGCAGTGCCATTTACTGAAATGAAGGAGGCTTCGAAAGTAGGATTTGGAGAATAAGGAATCAGTTTTGTTTTAGCTGTGCTATGTTTGAGATCCCTATTGAACCACCAGCTGGGAATACAGATCAGCCATTTCACGTGAAATGAAAGCATGGGGGAGTCTCAGGCTGAAGGGATCAATGGTCTACGGAAGACACCTGACTACCTCAAGTTCTAGAAATGGGATGAGTTCACCTAATGAGAAAGGGTGGAAAAAATGGGTGGGGGTGGTAGAAGACAGAATAGTGGGTTGTTCAAAGGTCTAGTAGAAAAATTAATAGTGAAAAGGAAGCTGAGTACAGAGGTGACCTGTACTCAGCCTCAGCTACTCAGAAGGCTGAGGCAGAAGGATCCTCTGAGCCCAGGAGTTCAAGACCAGCCCAGGCAACACAGTGAGAGCCATCCCAGAAAAAAAACATAAAAGGAAAGCAACTAGGAAGCATGTGTCATGTAAGTCCAAGAAGAAACTACTTTTGAAGAGAGGAGGTAATTATGTCAAATACCAAGAGTTCAAGAACTTAGGTATAAATGTTTATACCGTTAATAAAACAGGACAATGCTCCATATTTTTGATTTTCCATTCTCAATTTAGAGTATTTGCTTACTCTGTGCAGACTCCAAATCACCTAGCAAAGGCCCTTTTTACCAAGTAACAGAAAAACTCACTACAGAAGGAAAAGTGGATAAGAAAATTGTGTGTGGCTATTTGCCAATAAAGTGGCCATTCCATGTGATCTGCCATTGTGAACACGGTTCTAGCTTCCAAGATGGCAGATGGTGTCCACACTATCAAGTCTGACTGTTCTTGCAGAGAAGTGGGACGTTACATTCATGTTCTTAACAGTTCTAAGACACATCCCCGTTTCAAACACTAATGTGGAGCAGCGGTGAAACAAGCCTGGACAAGAATAATCAGTTGATATCTGCCTGTGAGTGGCTGCATCTACAATAAGCAGGGAACACCAGAAAACCTGCCTTTCAGGACTCCACTCCTGAAGTCAAAGAGGACTGCAAATAGGCTGCCACCTGTGGGTGCCTTGACCGTCAGGTGAACACTCGTGGCCTGCGTCAAGCCCGGGTGGGGTGCTCCAGGGCCGCGGCAGGAGCAGCAGTGAGAGCAAAAAGGGAAGGAAATGGATAGACGGACTCAACCCAGACCCAAGAGGTCCACCCACAGTGGGGTCCGGCCTGCAGCACTGACAAGCCCTGGTACATTGCTGAGGTCATCCACGCAGGAGCAGAATGCTGCCAGTGACAGCAGGATGGCAGGTCTGGCTTGGAAGCCTGCGACTTCACGCTGGCCAGAGGGGACCTCAAGATTGGACTACCCAGTCTTCCACCATTACAAGTGGTGTTCCAATAAACAGCACTGCGCACACAGCATTTTGATCTTTTCCCAGATTGTCTTTGGAATCAAGTCCAAAAAGATGGGACTACTGGATCAAAGTGCAAGTTCACAGGAATTATATTGCCGTATTCCCCTTCATGAGGAGTGTGTCACTGTGCACTCCCACCAACAAGGCACGTGAGCGTCACACACAGCCTTGCCCACTGTTACCCAGCTTCTGGACTTTTGCCAGTCTGGTAGGAAGCAGACACCAGGGCAGGATTGACGTGCACTTCTCATACTATGAATTGAGCAACTGTTGATTAAAGGCCATTTACAGCTTCTCCATTGGGCTTTTGGTTTGTTGGATGTCCTACCATTTTCCCTTGTTCTGACCTTGTGCCTGTTTTTCCATCAGGCTAATTTTTCAGTTCAAGTCTCAGTTCACTCACATGGACAGACCACAGAGGACATTAATTCCGTATCTGTCGCAGAAGTCACAGTACTTTTCTCCAGGCAGTTACTTTACCTTTTTATACTTTCTTTGGACTTTATTATTTCTATGATATCAAGTTCATCAAGCTCTTCTCTTATTGCTTCCGAACTGTAACTCATAACATTTCTTCTCCCTCCACATTACTAATGAACTCACCCATGTTTTCCTCTAACACACATGTGGTTTTACATTTAGATCTCTTACGTATTAGGAATTTAAACAAAGTCCTATCGTCTCATATCAAATTGGAAAATATTCAAAAGCATGATGCTACCTATAGCAAGCAAGGAATTGGTGCTGCCAACCTTTACCCTGCTTCCGGCATTCAGCATTGCTGATGCGTTCTGGAAGTCGCGGTGGGCACAGCCATCCAATGTTAGAATGCACACTGGAGTCTCTCCTGCGCTCTGGCTGGGCATATGCACGTGTGTACGCACGTACCATAAACAGAAATGTTACCATACTCAGTGAAGACTCGTGCCAAGCAAAAACCCTAGAAAGCCCGTGTCCATTATAAAAGATGGGTTGATAAATACAGGACTGCAGCTGGAATAGCACGTAGCACTTTAAAAGCAGTGTGGATTCCTAAACGCTAATCTGCAATGACCTGTTACATCATCTGGTAAAGGGGTAGAAGACCACTCTAGCGCTCGCTTGTGCTCTCAACAGGGGGAAGGATATTATGTTGAGTAAATTTCAGAAGCATGCACACAACTGAAGCGTCTACCTCTTGGAAATAAATATCAGGTATCCTCCAGTAGGCTGTCTCTATGAACCATTTTAAATTTTTCTTTTTCTAAGCCTTGCATGGACATTGCTTTTATAATTTTTTAAATTTTAATCCTGAAAAGGGACAGCAGGATACTTAATTGACATTCGCCTGCATTGTTTGAATTTTACAAGCATGAATTCCTTTTTAAAGTTTGCTTTCTGTGGAGCTTAGAAATCAATAGCTTCCTTTCATTTTAAGGTGAGAACATAAACTATTTCCTGCTGTGATCCATCACAAAAACGGTGGCCTCCTCGTACACATTTTCTAGGGACTTTTCTCCCCATGCGAAAAGCTTTTGTATTAACCGAACCAAGAAAATGAGGGTCATCAACAAACCAGCCACTTTGAGTGTGAGCAGAGAAAAACTTACTTGTCTTAATCAGAAATAACTTTTAAACTCATATGCTGCAAATTATACTTAAATCCAAAGCAATAAGAACCTGATCAGTAGCGACATCACCAACATTACTGAGTAGACATCATGTGTCCAGTGGTAAGCCGACCACGTCACAGGCTCTACTTCCTGTAATCCTCCAATCTGACATAGGTTCACTTCTACTCCAATTTGACAAAAGAGGAATCGAAAGTTTAGGAAAAGTTACTTGCCTTTAAAAAAAAAAAAAAAAAAAAAAAAAAAAAATCACACCGTGGAAGGGAGGTCTGGGATTAGAAATCCAGACAAACTGACTCCACAGACTGAGAACTCGGGGAATTAGGGGCTCTCATTAGTGGCTCTGTGCCTCTTGATCAAACATAATGTGGATGATGTCTAAAAACAAAACCAAGAAATACTACATGGCCTTGAGGGTGTCTCTTAGTATTTCTTAGAAGACTAACAATCAGGCTTCAAAAGCAGCTGTTTTGCTATTACCAAAATTTCTAAGATTTTGAACACGTCAGCTCTGGGACCTTCTGCAATCAATGGTAACGGCAGACAGGAAGGAAAGGGACAGTTAATGAAGGCAGGATTGTTACCCCAAAGCACAGGCAACCTCTCAACCACTGTCTCCCCTTTGCCCTGCAGGCTTCTGCATGGTTCACAGCAGCTCTCCCCAGGAAAACAAAACATTCATCTGACACAAATGTTCCGTCTAAAAGTCAACCAGAGAAGCAGCACAAGACAGTTAAGTGGAGTCTATTCATAGACTGAAGCCAGGAGGCCAGTAGGTGAATTCAAACACAAGCTCACCAAGAACAAAGAGGGGAAAGGTTGAGTGCTCTGGACCCAAGAGCATATTTTGAGAATCTCTTCACCACACAACTCTGGAAGATAAGTCAGGTCCAAACAGTTTAAATGTCCACTCCACTTACTCATGCCCTGGGAGTTTACTTACATAATACAAATCATTGCAAGCCTACTAAAAACTTAAGAGAATAGAGCATGCTCTCATAAAAGAATTTAAAAGCACCTTTAACATATCTAGAAAAATAATTTCTTGAAACCAATAAAAGACAATAAGTTCTGGTCAATGCATTTTTTTACTCTAGATTTGATTTACTGAACTGTGTAAGGTACAGTGTGTAGCAAACATGTTGTCTAAATCTGTTTACTAAAAGCAGTAACAGTGATTCATTAGAAAGCATCCTCTGGGGTGGGGTGTAGCTCAGTGACTGAATGCTGGCCCAGCACACTTGAGGCCCTGGGTCCCATCCCCAATGAAGGAAAGGAAGAAAAGGAGGAAAGAGGTAAAGAGGGGAGGGTAGGAGGACTCTTCCTTTAGCTAGTCTAGGTTGCAGAAGTGGAAGGAGGAGGAAAAGGGAGAAGAGGGAAAAAAGCCTGCTGGAACCCACAGCCCCAGTCTAAAATCCTCAGAGTAAGAACTGCCCCTCAGCTGGGCGGCAGGGTCTGCATGTGAGTCTGGCGAGGCAGGACACACAGCTCCTACAGGCAAGCAGTCTTTCTCGGGGATTACTTGCATAATGAGTTCGCTCTTTTAAAATAGTCCCACTGAGCACTTCACAGAAATAAGATAAGGAAACTGAGGGTCAACTTGAACTGTTTGAAGAAAAAAAAAAAAGGACTTTTTTTAATGAGAAAATTAACAGTAGGCAAAACTGTACCAATAACTATTGAGAATCAATTATATAGCTAAGTAATCCTGCTCATGATCAAGATGAGAGGGCATGACAGACCTTGTACTTACTATATAAGAACATTGCTAATAATACCATCTTCATTTCTAATTAATTATCTGTTGATCCTGACACATAATTACTTGAGAAGTTACTGCATCTAAAAAAATCACAAATAGAACACATATATATCAAATAGGTTTTATAAACCAAGAATCAATACGTACTTGAATATATGCTACAAATCACTCATGATCTGTCTGCCCCCCTCCGTCCAAAGCTGTGGCTCACCCTGCCTGCCATCTTGCAGGTTCTCTTCCTGCCACACGGAGCCTTTGGGCCTAATATGTAGAATTCCAGAATATGACGGTATCCTTCCAACCGTGGACTGCACAGAAAATCTCCTTCCTTATTCAAATATTCTAGAAGTGACTTACCAAAAATAATTCTATGTAACCAAGGAGCAAATCTTAACCCAGACAAACTCACTATTAAGCTGCCAAACTTCTGGTTATCCGATTATATACAGCTGTTTAGCACAAACCAGTAATTCCTCTGCTCAGAATGTACATTTCCACGATCAGCCAAAATTCTAGATAAAGGGAAGGGTAGATTATCTGCAGAATAACATCTTTAATACAAAAGCCACTCTGACCCAGCAAATTTACTGGATCAAAACAATGACCAATATGGTAATTAAAAAAAGAAAGAAAGAAAACTACAGGAAACTGCCAAGACAAGAAAGATCCAGATCAAAAATAAAGCTTTAGCCAGGCACGGTGGCTCACGCTTGTAATCCTAGCACTTTGGGAGGCTGAGACAGGAGAATGGCAAGTTCAAAGCCAGCCTCAGCAACAGCGAGGCGCTAAGCAACTCAGTGAGACCCTGTCTCTACATAAAACACAAAATAGGGCTGGGTATGTGGCTCAGTGGTTGAGTACCCCGCGAGTTCAATCCCCAGTACCAAAAAAATAAAGCTTTGACTCCAAAGTGCAGAGAGTAACATCAAAGATCTAATGAGGGGCTGGGGTGGTGGCTCAGTGGTAGAGCACTTGCCTAGCAAGTGTGAGGCACTGGATTCAATCTTCAGTACCTGAAGAAGCTGAATCCCAAGAACGAGGTGGTTTGAGGCCAGCATCCACCCTGACTGGTCAGCGGTCATGCCACACTCATGCTAGTTTGAAAATGACCCCCAGAGAGAAGCAAAGTGAGCCAGCTGTACAGATGCTGTTGAACTGATAGACATTCGTGTCACACTTTCTAAAACTACGAACACGTTCTGTCAGTTTGAGACACAGGTAAGCAGCCACAAAGGAACAATATTGCCTTAAAGGACCATTTGGAAAAGAAAAACTATCAGAAAATCTGACATATTTGTCACAGAAGCTGGGGACTTGGTGAGAAAAGAAGTGGATGTTTAATTATCTGACATCCCAGCACACAGGGAGCGAGAACCATCTTAATAAAATGACCGAGATCATTTAGGTGGAACTTGGCCCCTGGAACGCACTGATAACACCATTCTAAATGACTGCTGATACCCTCAACTTCAAACCTCCAATCTGGCTTCAAAAGAATGCATACATTATAAAGTATTACAATTCAATGATAAAAAAATAATCCAGTTTAGAAATGGGCAAGAGATCTGAATAGATATTTCTTCAAAGACATACAGATAGCCAATAAGCACATTAAAAACACACTCTGCATTAGTCACCAGGGAAATGCAAACCCAAACCACAATGAGATAGCACTGCACATCTTCTAGAAGAGCTATACACTTTCCATGAAAACAGATGTGCTGGCAAGGATGTGGGGAAACGAACCCTCACACACTGCTGATCAAAACGTAAAATGGAGTATTTGCTTTGGAAAATAATCTGGCAGTTCCTCAGACTTTCAAACGGAGTTAACTTACGGCCCAGTAATTCAGCCCCTAGGTATATGCCCTAGAGACAAACATGTTCACACAAAAACTTGTACATGGATGTTCACAGTAACATCTTTCCTAACAGCCAAAAGATGGAAACAAATGTCCTTCAACTGTTCAATGGATAAAGGCAATGCAATGGTATTCATTACGGATTATTATTCCGCACGAAAAAGACGACATGCTGATACATTGATACATGCAGCATCACAGATGAATCTTGAAGACATTATGTTAAGTGAAGGAGCCAGTCAAAGCACATGCTATGTGAGTCCACTTCGATGACATGTTCAGAAGAGACTGATGCAAAGGACAAAGTAAGCCGGTGACTGCCTAGGGCTGGGGAAAGTAGGGGACAGTGCAGGACAGTTAAAGGATGTGGAACTTCTTTTTGTGGTGATAGAAGTGTTTTAAGATCGGTGACGGAGGCACACCTGTGAACACACTCAAAGCCCTGGATTTACACATTCAGTGCAGGAAACGCGTGGCACATGAACAAAGCCTCCATCGTGCCGTCACAACCAAGAGCACCTAGACACGTGCTCCGGCCACTCGGGCCCACAGCTCTCCTTTCTATGCTTGCTGCCTGAAGGTCTCCCGGCACCTGCCAGATACTCATCTTTCATAGATTGGTTTACACGTCACCTCCCCAAAGCAGCTTTCTCTACCCTTTGCAGAAAGAGGAAGGCACAGCTCCCCATGTGCACACAGATGGGCTTGTGGCACGTCCTGGCAATGAGTCATAAGTAAATGGCCCCTCACGGTCCATGGATCCTTAAATCCCCACAGGCTCAGAACTGAAAGACAATGTGCTCTTATTACCGAAGAATGAACCAACACGAAGAAGCAAGCAAGGACCAGGAAGCAAGGAGAAAACACCAAGACAAGCCGGGAGGAAAAGAGGCTAGCTACCCACCATCACAAATTTACGCTTTCAGCAGGAAGTGTCAAGTGCCAACCCAGAAACTATTTCCTCCAGGGGATCATCGATTCTCCTAGGAAGAGAGCAACCTTGGGTTCTCTGGGATACTGTGCCAATTTTGAAAATCCATACTTAATATCATGGAAATGCTTTTTCCATGTAAAAGATGTTATGAAAATGTATACGTTTGTATAATTATAGAAAAAGCACAAGAAATGAAACTGTGCATTAACAACAAACTAGAAAAAAATGCACTGAAACTTAATAGCAGTTGCATTTAGACAATGGAATTCGAGTTCTGGAAATCTGGCCTTTCTAGATTCTAGATATGAATCTGGACCTAAAAGGGTTGGTCTTTTCCCACAAGTCTGACCCCTGCCATCTGGAGGTTTTTACAGGTGTCTGGCAACATGCTCTGCACCATCTGTCTGGCTGATCTGGAGAACTGGCTTACAGCCAAGGGTCTTTTTCATTCAGTTACACGAGAGACACCTATGCTGGGACCCAAAGAGCTGGGTTTCTTACATGTGTCTTGAAAAAGACCGTCAATAGTTCAGAGACTAGATAATAAGGGGCAGAGGTACACTGTTAAGTATGGGAAAGAGAGGCTCGAATGGGAAGAAACTGATAAGAATTAATACTTGAATAAAGTTCTTTTAACACTAGAAAGAATTACTGACGTAGTAGAAATGAGAGGCAACAGAGAAGAGACCCAGGGCTCCCATGTAGAAGGCCATTCCAACTCTGAGGCCAGCAACATCAACCCAATCTCTAGGAGCAGGCCAGAGAGGACTCCAGCGTCAGCCACGGCCATGCCAAGATCCTGTGCGGTGATACACGTAAGGCAGGGCTGCACCGCGGGCCATGGCGGGCGCGTGAGAACTCACACAGGTGAAAGGAACAGATGTCACCAAAGATGACAAACAGGCACTGGGGTGGCAAGGGCAATTGCACACCAGGGGCAAAAATCTCAAGAACGTGGGGACAGGTCACAGAGGAATAATGGGTGGGCAGGACTTCAGAAGATGAGTGCCAGCCTGGCTGAGTAACAGGACAGAACAATGGACTCGGAGGTGAAGTCAAGTGCAGTTAAAATGCTTAAGCTCCTACACATTTCAGTTCTGACTGTGTAATAAATCAGAACCAAACAGCTCCAGTGGCCCAGCATTTCTCCACTTGCAAAACATTTTTAAATACATTGTCTCATCCGAGCGCCCAACAGCCCCATGAGGTGAGTATTATAATCCCCATCTCATGGATGAGGAAACAGGGACACAAAGAGATGCTGCAGCTTGTGAGCGAGTGTGGTAAGCTAGAAGCCAGGAGGCAGGGCCAGGAGGCAGCCTTGGCTCTCCAAGCTGACTGAAGCCCACTCAGCTGCTCCATCTTCTTCCCCCAACCCCCAGGTTAGGTCCAGTGAAGGGGCTGTCATTACCCCCAAGTACAGGGATTATTTCTTTTATAATGTCCAAAACAACCAGGCCGTGCATATTCCTCAGTGGATTGCAGTCCATCTGTTTTTCCTCTAAGGAAAGTTAATTTCACATTTAGAATGTTGTGACTTACCTCTTGTCACTCTTCACGAACAGATCAAGCAGCAATCAGCAGGGTACCATGAATACAGCCACCCAGAGGAGCCTGGCGGTCCTCACCTTCACCTCCCCTCCCACACCAACTCAGCACAAAGCCACCAAGCCACCGGGAGGGGCTGAAGGCAGCCTCAGGAAAGGGACCATAGACTCCAGGGGACGAGGGGCCAAAACACAACAGAGGAGCAAGGCATGGTGTGGGCATCATGCCCAAGGATAAGCAGGGTGGGGTGGCCACAAAAAGAAGCACTGTGGCACAGGACTTCCATTTGAGCAAGGCAACAGCGTCCACTAGCACAGGCTGCCTGTCACAGGGCCAGAGAGCAAGGCAGCCAGATAGGCACCTGCGGGGGCAGCTGGCATTGTTTGGCACAGCTGGAGTGCAACGAAATGGCACCTGCATGAAAGTCATCGGGCCTGGGCAGTCACAGCCCAAGGGGGTGAAGAAGGTATCCACACTGGGCAGGAGGTCACAGCTGCCCAGCGTCTGTGAGAACATGAATGAGGCCAAGGAGCATCCATGCAGGAGAACGGCCGTGGGGCTTTGAGCGCGCCTCCCCAGCACAACCTAGGAAGGGTGAGGAGCATGTCTTCTAGAGGGGCAGCAGAGTGGACCACAGGTGTCCACCAGGGGTGAAAGCTGAAAGGAGAACAGGAAATTTACACAGCCTCAAAGAACCTTCTCACAGGATCCATGCAAACTGCCAAGAGAAAAAAAATCATTGTTACGGTGAAAAACCCAGCAAACACCACCTTAACCAACAGGTCAATGTCACCAAAAAGGGAACAAATCAAAGGCAGGGAACCCTTGACAAGATGCACCGGGAGGAAGACGGTCTCACCTCTGAAGATGTTCCCACCAAAGATGTACAAGGTGAACCTACTCACGAGGAGACAGCTAGCAAACCCCAATCCAGTGATCATCACTCCAACAGCTGCCCAAACACTTCACAAACGTCAAAGCATAAAGGAAAGATGATAACTCAATGCAAAATGTGATTTCTTCTATAAAAGACACCATGGGAACGACACGGACAAGGTTTGAGCATTAGGTGGTAGGGTCACCTAAATGTCAACTCCTTGTTTTTGACAGCTCTTTTACAGTTTTGTGGGTGATTTTATAGGAAATATCCACTCAAGTGTTTAGGGATGACATGGCTTTGAGTGAAGAGTTGATTATCAGATGGCTCAGGGAAGAATAATTTGAACTGTTCTTATGAGTTTCTGTGAATGTTTTTCTAAGTTGTATTGATGAAACAGGAGATTAGAGAGACAGGATGCTCGGCAATATGAGAATAGAGTTGCCCCACACAGGAAAAGGATAAGAATGGAAGGCACCATAAAACATGGAATGTGGCTTTTGACCGCATGCAAGTACTTTCTCTAATAGTGAAGTAAGGATTGGTGTGATGGCAACAAAGTCAAGACCAAGAAACACTGACAAAGCGTGCTTTAAAAAATGTTTATATGAAAGGAGTTTTTTAAAAGCCAAAGAGAAAAAGGAATATTCACATGTAATTATGTTCATAAATCTTTCCCTATACAGAGAGAAATACAGCGAGTTGATTCGGGGCCAGGTCATGTCTGCGGTGCCCTAAGCACTCTATGTCTTAGATATTCAGACTTGCCCATTTTATTATTCATCTACTACTCTATCTCCAACTAAAAAAGAATCACCCAGTTTCCCTTTGTAGTAAAAATATCTATAAAGCTTCCAACACCCGTTCATGATAAACACACTCATAAAATTGGAGAGACAAGATTTACTTCAAACACAAAGTGCATCTACCAAAAATCCTACAGCTAACATCAGACTTAACAGTTCAAAGATTGGATTCTCTCGCGACATGAAGAATGAGGCAAAGATGTCCAATCTCACCATTCAAATTCAACACAGTACAGGAAATTCTACCAGCAAAACCAAGAAAAAATGCATACACAGCAGAAAGGAAGGGAAAAAAACTGTTTCTATTTGCAAATGGCCTGGGTTTCTATGCAGAAAATTCCAAGGAGTTTACAAAAACACTCCTAGAACTGACAAGTGAGACTAAGATCACAAAATACCAAAATCAACAGTTTGTATACACTAACAACAAATGAAATTGAAACAAAATAATATCCTTTACAATTATAGTTCAAAGAAAATGAAATATATATGTATCTTCCAAAATACGTACAGAATTTATATTAGAAAGTATAAAAGTTTTTGGAAAGAAATTATTTCACTATTATTTTAATAATTTGGAAAAACCTACTATACTATGTTCATGGGCTGGAAGGCTCAATATGGTAAATAAGGATGCCAATTCTCCCTAGATTGACCTCTAAGTTCAAAACATTCATATGAAAATCCCACCAAGATTACTGATACACTTAGACTAACTTATTCCAGAATTTATACGGAAAAGTTCCTAACTAGCCAAAACAATTTTGAAAATAATTAAGTGGGAGGAACCAGTGTACCCAACTTAAGGACTTAAATAGCTCCAGCAATCCAGACTTTGTGGTTAAAAGTGACACGTGAGATCCTCCCAGGAAACAACAGCAGCAGATCAACTGAGAAATTGACTCCCTGGTCAGAACAAAGTATTCAATACTCACATCCAGGTGGACCAGTGGCTACTTGAGGGGGGCCTATTATCATTCCTTCTGTGCGGCAGTCTGCTGGTATTCTGACAGCACGTATTTTCTCTTAGCTTTAGGCCACTTGAGAACAAGCCACAAGCAAGCCTAACGGAGAAAAGTACACACCAAACCAATTCTGGACTTTGAGGTAGATGCATTTGTGGGCAAGAACACGCATCACGACCCTTGAAGAGATGGTGATTGAATTTCCCATACAATGCATTCCTAAGAAAGAGGATGCACCTGGATTTCGGTTAGATTTCAGAGACATTCGTTAGCAAGCCCAGTGCTCTCTGCCTTCCCATCTTGCTCACTTTCTCAGCCCCCCTTACAGTGTCTGAAACCATTCTGGCCATAAGACTAGAGGACGTCTGCTGGGGTACAGGGTCTCAGGAAGGCCTTTGGTTCCTTGGGAAATGAAGAGGGGCAAGTCAATCCACGCCCCTTAGTGATTTCTCCAACAGGAGGGTGAAACCCACAGCAGGAGCAGGCATCTTGCAACCACTAAGGAAAAACAAGGGAGCACAGACCAACAGCCTGACATTGGGCAAGGTCACTGCAGACACCTCCCAAGTGCTTCTTATGTGAGAAGAAACCCTCATTAGTTCAAGCTACCATTAATCAGGTGTTCTGTTACATACAGTGAAAAGCATCCCTAACATTTAATAAATATCAAGGTATCATTAAGATTTCATATTGCACTAATACTATTTCTAGTGCCTTTTCAGCACTTTCATAACATACCCACTTGATACAATGCCATCATTGTCATGTAGTATTTCACAGCCTCTCTGGACCTCATTTCTTGCTCTCATCCAACATGCATTTTGAGTGCCTGCTACATGTCAGGTCCTCTTCTAGGTGCTGTATAAACAGGCTGGTGAAAACTCAGTCAAGCCCCTGCTTCCAGCCAGCTCAGTTTCTAGCTGGAAGATTACAGAGTAAGACAGATGGGAGATGATGTCTGCTAACACTGCTGTTCACAAGGCTCTGAAGCTAGGCTCCATGTATCAGGAAATAAAGGAAGGGGCTTCAGAATGGTAAGACTAACTCCATGGGAGCAAAAGAAAAAGAAAAAGAAAAAACAAAAATGAAGTTAGAAATAATTACAGCTGCCTGTAATACTAGCGGCTCAGGAGGCTGAGGCAGGAGGATCTTGAGTTCAAAGCCAGCCTCAGCAAAAACCAAGGTGCTAAGCAACTCAGTGAGACCCTGTCTCTAAACAAAATCCAAAACAGGGCTGAGGATGTGGCTCAGTGGTGGAGTGCTCCTGAGTTCAATCTCCAGTACCAAAAATAATAATTACAAAATGCAAGGAGTAGGAAGAATGCGTACACATGCTCACTCACATGTACAAGCCCTTGTACTACCCATCCAAAGTAGCCACAGCAAAGAAAAAACAAATCCTAAGTTAGACTGTAATGGCTGGGGACCAAAAGCATAGCTAACAGGGTTTTTTGTAGACAGAGCTATTATTTCAAGCCTAAGAAAAGCTGAAAATCCAAAATTGGTCAAAGGGGAAAGTCTCCCACCCACAATTTCACAGAATCTGACAATTTTTTACATGACAGTCTACATTTTAAGATATTTTATAATCTTTACCACAACAAAATTTTATGTTGAGCTTTACCCAGAAGCAATTCATTGATTGTAGATGCTTAACTTTTACTTAAGCCCACAGGGAAAACAGATCTAAATATTACAAATCACTTGAGAGGGTTAAAATATACAAAACACATCTCAGTCCAAAAGACTAAATGCTTATTAAACCGTACCTTCTAGCAATATATTGACCTTTTATACACTATCACTGGAGTCATCAGAAGGCCCTAATTTTCAAGGATTGTAAATTACAAAAGACATTCAACCCTTTTCAATTAATTTAGTGAACCGCAGATGTTTTCCTGGTGAGAACTGTGGGAACCACACTAGACTTACACTACCAAAATTCTGGCTTAACTTTTGCAGAAAAGGTAAAAATGGCTGCATCCCACTTGAACATTTTAACTACATTACCCGTAAGTTTTTCTCTAATGGTCTTCTTACATTTGATAGAGAAAAAAAATACAGATAAATAATGACAGCTTTACAAGAGAAGTTTGTTGAGGTGGAAAAGAATGTGTAAGATTAGTTACAAAGACAGATACAAGTCTCATCTAAGGCATATTCTTACAAAAAGGTAGATCTTCTCCAACAGAATCAGAATAATTTTTCCTAGGAGTTCACTTTCTGTAATAACTTCATCCAGAATGCTTTGGAGTTTTATCTTATTGTAACCACAGCATAGACAAATATTGTCTTTTTGAATTAGGTGTGCAAGGTATCACTCAGAAAACAGATGAAAAGAGAATAAGTTATAAACCATAGTCTATTGTGGTCTATGCCAAAAAGTATAAAAACATTACAGACAGAATCTCGTTCAAACAAAATCATTTTGACAAAAAGGCTATTTCTCTTCCACAGTGTACACTAACACTCATTGATATGAATATAATAAACTCGAATTACCAGAAACTCGGACTTCTGTATACTCTGTAGAAATTTAGTGCTATACAGAACACGGAAGCTTATATTAAAAAGAAAAAGCGCTAAGCAATCTTACATAATTTGTTCTTCTCAAAAGCTCATATTTGTTTTTCCCCACTTCTTCCTTCATTTGTAGAAATGGATGATTTTTTTAAAATTAGTTTATTTAAATGCATTTAAAATCATAGTACATACATAGAGCTCAATGTTTCCATTTCTCTGGTTGAAATGGAAACATTGAGTCCATTCATTTGCGATGAATGTCGCAAATGGATGGAGTCACATCATTTGCATCTTCATACATGCACTAGGGTAGTGATTTTGATTAATTCTAGCCCTCAGATCTACTCCGCGAGACTGCCACCTAGTTTTGTGCGAGTTCGTGGGGCTCAAGGTGGTGGTGGGTTTTAAGAAGGCCTGAGGATGAGAGAAGCAGGGACCTCATGGCGAAGGCAGGACCTTGATGTCACACATACAGAATGGAGTGTCAGCTACACGCCTGCGTCATCTGCCAAGTCTGCCCCGAGCCAGAAGGTTACATGGAACATCTTCAGGAAGGAAGAAAATACTCAGCAAACAAACAAAAAGAAGAACTGTGGAATTTAATGGGCTTCCTTCACTGACAAGGAATGGCCACAGTGTGGCCGAGGTGCGGTACGCTGGTGGCGGTTCCCGTGGGTCTCAGTTCCGAACACCCCTCCTCCACTGGAAAGCAGATACACTAGCGAAGAGCTAACAACAGCACTTCTGCACATCCCTCATGCTCAGGGACACCCCACACCACCCCACACCTACCTGGAAACTCTGAAGCCCAATCCCTTGAATTAGATCCTATGCAGTTTGGAAGTTCATGCCCCCGTATCAAGAAAAGAACTCCCAAAGAGCTGTATGGCAGAAGTTCTCCATTCTTTCAAAGAAAATACATGAATAAAACAATGTTCCTAAAACATCAACAACAACATAACCACACTTATCTTTAGCACAGACACATTTCCTTGCTCTGCTTTCAGAGTGTTCCTTGTACCACGGCCCACAGAGTTTATATGCAGAAATTCATCGAATCTGTACAGCAATTCCACAGACAGGTACGTAACTATCCCCGTTTTACAGATGAGGAGCCTGAGCCTACATAACTCACCAAGGTCACATATTACAAAAAGGCAGGACAGGCATCTGAATTTCGTTCTCTGGCTCCAGATTCAGCAACCTTAGTCACCAAGGCTGTGAAATGTATTCAAAAGCACCATGAAGTAGGTGATTAATAAGGGGCTATCACATGATGCTGTCTTCATGCCGAGCACCAGGCCTTAGAAAGCAACAGTTCTTCCCTATGAACCTCACATGATTCACTCTGTAAAACATACGGCAAGCATCCTGCATCATACACTTTAAAAATTGCTATGCCTTTTCTGTAAACCATAGCAATAGAATTTTACTTTAACAAGACTTGTAAATAGAAATTTCCCTTTCTTACTGAGAAAAGTTCTGGAAAGTACCCTGTAAAGGATCACTTTTTTTTTTTTTTTTTTTTGGAGGATGGGGAAAGGTACCACCCTCCTAAAAAAGGATGGTACTTTTTTAGTACCATCCGAGGAGCACTTAACCACTGAGCCACATTCACAGCCCTTTTTATATTTTTTTATTTTGTGACAGGGTCTAAGTTGCATAGGGGCTGGCTAAGTTGCTGAGGCTGACCTTGAACTTGTGATCCTCTGTCTCAGCCTCTCAAGTCTCCAGGATCACACGCATGTGGCATAATACCCAGCAAGGATCACATCTTAAAACCTTTCATACACTGAATTAAGTGCTACAAAATAAGTCTAGGCTGGCACATCATAAAACTGTCACATCCTATTCCCCAAATCCCAAATGGATCCGTGCATAAACTTATCAGTTTGTTTGGTTATAAAATTAGCTTATATACTGATTATCTTAAGACTTTTCAAAAGTTATTCTTCTTCTCAAAAAAAGGATATATAATTTCACCCAAACTTTAAACTTTTTCTCCTGTTACTAAAAAATGAATGGGCTTTCTGTAACAAATTTGACTAGAACAATTCCTTTAGAGAGAACTTATGCTTGCATTACCCTGGAAATACAAAGATTTGTACTTTATTATCTTACCAACAAAACACCCTTAACGTACATTTTTCTTCCTCCCCAAATCCATACAAAAACAATATCATAAGTCACCCTCAATATGCTAGGCACAAAAGCATTTTATCGAAAAAAGGCTGGCAAAAACAATAAATACTTTCCTTCTTGAGATTTTAGTCTAAAAAAATCATTTTCTAATATAACAGCCAGTTAAGTTCCCTCATTTATAAAATCAGTTGTGCTAGACAACAGCTAAGATATCAGATATTATGATTCCACTTAAATAGTAAAGTGGGAGAGGCAGGAACAGTGGAAAGGGTCTTAGGGGAAAAAGAAAACTGCTAATGTACATGAAAACTGGCAAAACAACAGATTCACTGAACCTACGGTTCTCAAAACCCAAAGAACTAAACAGAAGAAAATTGTCCCCACCCCCCACAAAAAAAAAAAAAGAAAATCACCGCCAAGAGTGTTCTAAGGAAGGTGGGCACGGTGGCGCAAGGCTGTAATCCCAGTACTTAGGGAGGCTGAGACAGGAGAATCACGATTTCAAAGCCAGCCTCAGCAACGGCGAGGCACTAAGCAACTCAGTGAGACCCTGTCTCTACATAAAAAAAAAAACAAAACACACACACACACACACAAAATAGGGCTGGGGATGTGGCTCAGTGGTAGAGTACCCCTGAGTTCAATCCCCAGTACCAAAAAAGAAAAAAAAAAGTGTTCTAAGGAGAAGGGACCCAACTCTAAGCTTTAGCAAAATGGTGTCTAGAAGAACAACAAACAGAACTAAAATCACCCCTGGTGAGGAGTGGGTGAGAGAGACTTGCACAGACCAGTAACTCATGGAAGAAAAGTAACTCAGGCATGGAGACAGCCTACAAGACACACCCAGGAACGAACACTGACTCCATCTACATCTAGAACCTCGCCTGAACAAGATAATTGTTATAGGTTAGGACTAAACTGTCAAAAATTTTTGAAGATTTACAAAAAATCAAGTAGCAGGAGTCGTAATGAATTTGGAGACATCAGTAAGAATCTCTAACTTCATGCAGAGAAATACACACATACACACATTTTCTTGCTCTGCCAGAGAGTGTCTAAAAGAAAGGACACTCAGTTACAAGTACACTTAGCACCCAGGTCTTGGTGTCTGTTTCCATTCTCCAAGAACGAACAAAAAGCAAACACTGCGAGCTTCTTGGAGAAATGGTTGTTTCTAGGACTGGGGCAGGAAACAAGGTGAGTGTCAAGCGCCTGGCAGAGACAGAAGGGAAAGAGAAAGACTGATGGGGATATGTCAAAGGGACACAGGAGCAACTGAAAGATCTCCCAAAGGCCAGAGCCAGAACCATTTAAGTATTAAAGGAGAACTGAATTATAACCCACAGTGTAAAATAAATGTCTATAAATAATGTCTATAAATAAATGCATCTATAGCCGCGTAAATACAAGACTGAGAAATGCAGAAGTGAGAAATCTCCTGGGCAGAATTCCATACAAATTACGTAGGTACTCCACTCCAAAGGAAGAATCACCTTGGTCCCCAGCCCTTAGTGCCTTCCTTCCAAAAACTATAGTCTGGAAAGAGGTGGAATGACTTTCCAGTGGAAAGAGCTGACGAACACTGCCTTGGCCAGGCTTACGGTCAACATCTGTAGCTATAAGTCATTGAGATTATATGCCCAGGATGAGCCGAAATGAAAATGGCACTGCAGTTGTGTGGGCTTCCTGCAAACAACCCATAAACCAAGGCTGATCATTAGAAGACACCAGATGAGATCCAACAGAGGAGCATCTGCAACATAAAAACCAGTGCTCCCCTAAAAATGTCAAGGTATCAGTAACAAAGTCTGAGGAACTGTCACAGGGAGAGGAGCCTAAGGAGTGACAGGAACCAAAAAGGGACATTCGGCAAAAACAGAAAATATGAATAAACTACACTTTAGTTAACAGCAGCACTTCCGTATTGGTTCATTATTGTAACAAACCCACCACTCCAAGGTCAGATGCCAACAACAGAAGCTGTGAAAAGCTCCACAGCTTCCACTCCATCTCCTTCAAGTCTACATCTGTTCAGAAATATGAAGTTACTAACAGAAAAAAAAATTAAAATCTAAAGTTCCTTCCATTATAGACACAGTAAGTGTGCTAGTTTTGTCAACTTTCATGAATTTGACAGATACTATCGAATGTTGAAAAGAACAATCTATTCAGAAACAGCTTCCAATCCTCATTCACCATCCCAGATGTGAGGCAGCTGTCAAGAGAATTAACCTCTGGAGCCTCCGTTTTCTCATCTACCTTATGGGAATAATGTTGACTGTGGATTTGTTGTGAAGATGGACAGCTGCCATTACATCGGATCCAGCACGTAGGAAAGCTTAACAAGGGGTACAGATATTTAGGTTCTTTAAAATTCTTGAATATAGAAAAATTATTTTCAATAATTCTAAATTCAGTAGTTTATAAAAGAATGTCAGATGTAAAAATGGAGCACCTTTTCACCATCTTGTTAAGGACATATCACCTGGTCCAACTATTCCAGATTTTACCATCTCCCTCCTTCAAGACCAAGGAGTTTTCCTCCCCTGCCCCCCCGCCAAAAATTATTCAAGTTAGCATTTTGCTTTCATAGAAAATAAGGTTTTGAGCCTAGACTTTATTTCATCCATTAACCAACACATATGAATAATAGGGCTAAGAATGTACCAGGAGGATACTGAGAAATTCTGTCTCAACATGGAAAACTGAGTTTGTGTCCACAGATAATTTGCCTATATATTGAACGAAAGGGAGGAAAAAAAAAAAGATTGCAAGCATTTATTCAAGTCAAAGCTGAGATGTGAATAGCTTTACATTGAATCGTTTTTGTTTTGTGCTTTGTGGTACTGGAGACGGAACCCAGGGCATGCCAGGTAAACACTACCACAGAGCCTCATCCTCAGCCCACATTAAGCCATTTATTAAGAGAATGTACCTTGTATACACAGAAATCACCAGGACACTTAAAAGATGGAGTACAATATAAAAACTTTAATTCAAATGACTCGAGTGTAAAAACAGCAAGATTGACACAGAAGTGCCTCCTCAGATTTCTTTTGAAACGGTACAGCTCTAGAGGACCTTATCAGCCATATATCCATGGAAACCCACTGGACCGCAACAGACTGTAACGAGGCACAGAAACCCATCGCAATGGGAGAAAGTGAGATTGTTCTCTTCAAAAGAACGCTTCCAATCAATCTGTTCAAGAAAGAATTCTCAAATTTGACACACAAACTATGCAAATAACTGAAATCTATATTCATTTTGTAATGATGCAAGTTATTTGGTAAATATTTCATGAATAATAGGCTATTTGATGAAAATAGTTTATCACTGACAGGCAAAACCATATGACATGAAGTCTTGAAGTACAGTATATAAACATTGTAGAAAGACTCAATTTAGATGCCTGGCATATGTATTACCTCACATAGGTATTGTTTTTGTGGTGAACACTTTTAAGTTGATTCTTTTGGCATTTTCCAAGACTATATGGTTGGCTGTAATTACCATCTTGTACAACAGAGCTTCTGTACTTGGTTCTCCTATCTAACTGAATCCTCAGAAGAGTTTTATAGACTAAAAGAATGTGAACCATGACTGAAGTTTCTGAGGCTGCATTTGGAATCCAGTCTAAGGTTATATCTCAACTATCAATATCAAATACTGAGTGTAGCTAAATTTTAAGTAGATTAAACTAAAAAGAAACATACTGTGTCCATGGAATTTAACTTACAAATGTAATCTATACTGAAATTTATAGCAATGTAAGATATTTGTACCCATCAGTATCATGGAAGTATGGAGAAGATCTCCTCAGATGAGACCAATAAAAGGAATGCAGTTCGGTGGTATAACTCTAGACTCAATTACAACATGTGCCCCGACACCCATATTTTTAAGGTACAATTTTTATTAAAATATCAATTTCTAGCATTGTACCATCTACACACTTTGAGAAACAGACTTGGTCACATCTGAAGTGCTTTTGTGTTACCACCCAGCTCCCATTTGCACTCAGCTGGACCAACCCACCGCTCAGTCCTAACATCACACAGCCCACACCACAGGCTCATCAGGTGGCCCACTGGTGAGGTCACCCAACAGCTCTACTAACGAGATGCTCAACACCACAGGGATGCTGAGGCAGGCCTCCCTAGAAACAAGTAGGGGGAGCCCCATGGTGACCCAATACTGCACAATTAAAGGGCTAACAAGGCACATCTCTACACAGTCATGGGAAGCACTGTGGCAGTGTCAGGAACAGCAAAAAGCAGCAACATGAATGTCTAGAATGAGGGCCCTGGTGAAATGAACTGTCCCACATCCAGGCAAGAGAATGTAATTTTATTAATTTCTAATAAAAGCAGAGATACCAAGTGTTAGCCCCAAGGGGCTTTTATTTATGAAATTAAAATATTTAACTCACCTTTTTAAATGCCCACACTTGTTAGAGCTACATGCAGGAAAAAAATGGACTAATGACAAGGTATCTAGGATTCTTTAAATTTCTTCAGCAGAAATAAAAATGAACCAGTGATAACTTTAATTATTGAATCTGTTAATAGGTATGAAGGTTTATTCAACTATTCCCTCTGCTTTTTTGTGCATGTTGGAACTTTTTCAAAATAAACTCTTAAATATGAAAGAATACAAATATATTTAGGAATTTGTATGTGATAACACTGGCATTTCATTCAAATGCGAGGAGAAAAGATAAATTACTCAAGAAAATGGTATCAGTAGATCCAGTTAGTCATGTGGGAGAAGCCAAGCTGGACCCATCCATCACACATAAAATAAATTCCATGTAACAAAGGTTCAAGTGCAGGAAAATGAAACCAATAAAGTAACAGCAGAAGCAATGAGAGAATTACTATCATCTTGGAATAGGAAAAACATTGATAAAAATCATCTGAGTAAAAAAACTTTCTTCACAGCAAAAGCAACCATAAACAGAAAAACCTAACAGGGCGATGTGTCACAAAGGGCTAATTTCCCTAACAGACTACCTACAAATTAGTGTCACCCAATAGAAAAATAATGGAGGGATATGGACAGGTCATGGAAAAGGAAATAAAAATGGCTCTTAGGAGGAATGCAAATTAAAAGACACAGATACCATTTTTTATTCATCAGATTAGCAAAGATCAAAAAAGCTCATAATATAATATGTTGGTAAGGCTCAGGGGAACGACCACGCTCATACAGCTGATAGGAGTATAAATCAACGCCATCTCCACGGAAGGCAATTCGGCAATATACCTATTAAAATTATAAATTTACACACCCTTTTGACCCAGTAATTACACTTTCAGGTATTTATTCAAAAGACATTTATTCACACTTATGCAAAATAATACATGCATACGCAGTCATGGGAAGCACTGTAGCGGTACCAGTAACAGCAAAAAGCAGCAGCGTGCATGTCTAGAAGGGAGGGCCTGGTGAAACCAACTGCCCACATCCAGGCAATGGGATGCAATGGCCACCTAAACAGAATGAAGAATCTGCAATAACCTAGTCAAAAGCGGTCACCAAAATCATATCATTAAATGATGGAGCAAGGCACAAAACCATGTATTATTCCTGCGAGCCTTTATGAAATGGGAGAGGCAAGAAACAAGTATCTGTGTACTTTTGTTCTTCTGAAACCATATGCACAAATGCTGGGTCTCTTCAGAAACAGTAGCTAGGTAGCCAGCAGGTGGATGGAGTCATTACTATACACACTTTTGACCCCCACCCACCCACCCTGCAGTGGGATTGAACCCAGGGCCTCACATACGCTCAGTAAGCGTTCTACCACTGAGCTAAACGCTGAGCCTCATAAAACCTTTTGATTCTTTTCAATTTTCTATCACATGAATAAATTATCCATTCCAAAAAATGTTTTTAATATTCTTAGTTTAGCCCCAAATCGTAGCAGTACTAGTAAACATTAAGTCTTCAGTACATTATTAAATTGGACTAGTTAACAAATGCATTGGTGCTGGGTCACAGGGAACACCTTCTTCAACCAACATATACCAAAAATAAAGTTAGCTCCTGAAAAATGTCACTTTCATTTTAAAATCACCTTTAATCTCTAATTCGCCCTCTGGAGACTACTGAGGTAGAAGGCACAATCAATATATTTACAGGTGCCAATTACCAAGAGATAATGCATAGTTTGCCTAGAGGATTAGATAGTCATGAATGGGAGGAAATTATTCTGGAGCAGGTAGTTTTGGACAGAAGCATTTTCTCTGGCTAGAAAGGAGGCAAAGAAACTAAAAGATGGACAAGTAATAAGAAGAAAGTAACCAACAGAAAATGTGTTCACAGGCATGAAAAACAAGCCCAGAAATGACTGATGATTAAACAGGGATAGTCACTCTACCGCATAAAACCACTATATGTAAATGGTGTCAAGAATATATGGCCAGTCTGCATGAAAACATGAAATGCTCAACACGAATTTCTTTGGGAAGTCAATGCTCACATGGATGATTAAACACACAGTAAAATTAACTGCTACCATGGATACTTTACTGTACCACTGTCGAGGAAATTCCAGAAAGCAAAGCAAAAAAGCAAACAGAAAATACGCAAGAAAAGTTAAAAGGCAAAGAGGACCAGTCTACCAAGATACCACAGGAATGCCAGCAATAAAGAACAGAAAATAAGGGCCTGGAAATAAAGGACAAACCAAGAAAACTTCTCTAAGATAGGAAGCTCCAGACAGTTTCAGAGCCTAAGCAGTACCTGGGGAAGAAAAAAATGGAAATACCCTCCTGATGTGTATCATGACCAAGGCTAAAAATCAGGTCCTGAAGAGTTTTTGATAGAGAAAATACACCTATTTAGAGGGGAAAACTTAGATTCCAGATTTTTAAATAAACGAATGAATTCAAACAGGAACGAATGTCTCAACGCTGAAAGAAAGCTACTTTCAATCAAAAAAATTTAGACCTATCCCAACAAGTATAAAACATTTTCAGCCATAAAATGTAGAGAGAACTGGCTGCCACAGCGCTCTCCTGGAAACTGGAATCTGGACTAGATAAAGGTGAATTTCGTCGCCACATTTCCCTTTTAGATTTTAATTGTATTTTACCATCCAGGTAAGGGGTGCTCACAGGCAGAGGAAGCCCAAGCCTGACCTCTCGGTCACTGCCTTTCAGTGAGTTGGGGCCTGAGGGTGGCAAGGACAGACTGCAGGAACACACCCACACATAATTGCAAAGGTGCCCAAGGTGGGGACGGTGGCAGAGTGACCATACACGCCTGCTGCCACCACACGCAGCACAGTGACTTAAAAGCCCCCCTGGCCCAAGGCCAGACATTGTGCCATCAACTCACACAGTGCAGAACTATTTCTCAGTGCAGCTGGGGGAGGGGGGCACAGACATGGAAAGGAATCCATTATAAATGTCTGAAAATGTTAAGATTCTCTTTATTATAATATTGTCCCAAACCCAGAAAGCCTATGAAAAATATGTCTTGTAAAAATGTTGCCCTGCTGTGAAAAGACCTTCACCACCCCTCAATCTGCCAGCTTGTGGTCACAAACCACATGCACCAATAGTTTGATAGCATTAAATCAAAGTCACATCATGCAAATCTTTTTTAATAACAATTATGTGCTCTTTATTTTCTACAACACATCACCCTTGCTGGGAGTAGGTGAAGACCCCAGACAGGTGCCATGGAGCTCCATCCTGATGGGTTGCCCGCAGCGCCACCAGCTCAACTGTTTGACTAAACCAGTTTAAAGTTGACTGCAGGCAGCTTCAAACACACTCTCCCTCACATTCAAACACCAAAAGCTAACTGGCCTCCTCTCTGCTGGTGCCAGCCACAGCTTTAGCAGATGGTGCCATTAAACAAGGAAGGTAGGTACTGACTGCAGCTAATGACTCGCCGTATGTCAGACACGAAGCAGGCTCTTGTCAGGGAAGAGCACGCTGGGTCTTACCGACTTGCTTATTTTTGGATTGAGAACACAGTACCATCAGCGAAATAAACTGATGCTAACTTGGAACCAAGAACAAACTAAAAAGGGGGAATACATATTCACCTGTTTTAAATTTGTTCTTTTTAGTTATACATGATAGTAGAATGTATTTGGACATATTATACATACATGGAGTATAACTGCCCAGTCGTGGTTGTACATGATATGGAGTTACACTGGTCATGTATTCATATATGAACATAGAAAAGTTACGTCCAATTCATTCCGTCTTTCCTTTCAAATTTTCAATTTTCAATTTCCAAAAGTACACACACACACACTTCCAATCTCGCAATCAATGAGAATTTATCATCAGTTTAGAAACTGCCTCACCTTTGGCCATGGGCTTCAGGCATTACTTGAAGTAATGACAGTGTCTACAAGACAGACACTAAGTGCCTTCTTTCTTCTGCACAGCCTTGCCACCCCAAAAGCAGTATCTCAGCATATATTACACATATGGTAATACACTTCAGGAACAGAACAAACTCGCTATCTCTGGGCTGTTGTTAAAGTATCCTGAGCTATCTCTGTATCTACTAAGTGCTATCTCAGTAAACCATTATCATTCTGAATGAAACAGGCTTCAACAAATACAAACAGGGATTCAAAGTGTTCATCTCTATTCTTATAAAACCCTGCCAAAAAAAATGGGCAAATATTTACTTCATCACATTAATGCTGTTTTTATAGTGTCAAATTGTGCTTCAGGGGCAGATGACTATTTGGAAAAAAGGTGCTCTGAATCTTCTAGTGCTGACACTGTGTCATATGACATAAAAATCTTAAGAGCCTATGGATCACTTAATGAAAGCAAAGTTAATTGATAAAATACTCATTTAAAAATACCTAACAATTTCATTTAGGAACATGTATGACTATTTCAACAGAATAAGTGTAGGCATTTCAATAGAATTACTTTTGCCACAATAGGGAGAATATGAAACCTGGGTTACATGGTACTTGGCCCATACTTCATCTTTTTTTGTCTTCAGAAGAGACTGATAACCTAAGAACTACTTTCACTTCCTCATTTTTTGCTCTTTCAGCCCAGGGGCGGTGGGGGGTGGGGGATCCTTCATCTACTACAACCCACGTGTGATGAGGCACGAACACTCACCCAGGAGTCAAAGTCCCAGGCACAATCCCTGCTCAATGCTGGTGGCCCCACATCAACTACCCACAGTCCAGAAGCCTCAAATTTGCATCTTTGAAATGACACTAACACCACGTACCTCACAGGACTTGTCAAGAGGACAAGATAACACACATAAGGCATCTGCTTTTTTCAGGTGAAAAGAAGTCCAATTTAAAAAAAAAAAAAAAAAAAGACCCCAATTCATAAGGCTCGCAACAGCCAGAACAGCCATCAAACCCCCTGGCAGACACAGCTTTGCAGTTTTCACCCTGAGCTGGAACAGATTTTGTGAAGCATTTTGTGAAAGTGAGTTTTCTTTCCCATTTCACATCCAACTCCTCTTCAACATTTCAGGATCAACTCTTATCAGACTGATAGATTTTCCAAGAGGCACCAAGAAGATCTCAAATCAATAAATAACAGAAATATGTCCTTAAGACTCGACTCTAGGAATTGTGCTTCAAAAGCTTCTTTTTAATTCTTCACTTTTCTCATCTTACATTTATTTACCAACAATTCATTGGTGCTCAGATGAACTTGACTCCCAGACTTCTGGGACCTTCTTGAAATTCCACACTCTCGGCTTCTCTCTGGGCACAACCCTATAGAGGCCATCAGGTCCCTCTCACCTGCCTCCTCTCTTGCCTATGTTCTACTATGTATAAGGAAGAAGCCTGGAGATACAACTCTCCAATAGAAACAAAGTATCTTGTCAGGATTAAGCAATGGTTCCAAATGGCTAAAAACAGGTTCCCATTATAAAGGTTTTAATTTTACAAGTATTCAATATGGGTTTCTTTGTTTGATCTTAACCCATTAAGGGCTGCATAAATATGTGGTCTCAAATATGAAATTAAAAGCTCCCACCTGAAACAACCAAACAAAAGTCAAAACACAAAATGATGGTTTTCAAAACATTCAATATAACCACATCTGAAAGGTGGAAAAGTGAGCTGAGTCCCACACTGCCCCACCTTGTTGCCATGACAGCCACAGGCTGTGTGGCAGTTGACCATGGTGGTGCAGAGGTATCTGCACTGAGCGCACACAGTGAAGAGCTGGAGAACTCAAAGATGAGACAGTCTGCGACAGTCTGCAACACAGTCCCAAAGACGATGATCACCAGTGCACATGTGTGAGGAAACCACCCAAAGCTGAGGGGAGGGTGACCTCAAAAGAATAAAGGCAACAGCACCCAGAGCTCACCCAGAGCTGGGAAATGCCTATTCTTTCCAGCAAGATGGGAAAACTTCATGACTCATGTGACACTGGGCATAGTGCACAAGGAATGTTACCTCAGTGCCAGGGAATGATCAGCCTTTGACTGAGCATGGCCCCAGTCATGCTCAACAGCTTCAAGCTGTTTCCAAGTGATTTCACTGTGACCCAGAACAAACCTCCAGAATATTTACAAGAACACAAAAATATCCAGCATCCAACTAGGAAAAATTTGTAATGTTTAGAATCTAACCGAAAATAACCAGGCATGCCGAAAGAAGGAAAATATGATATCATAAGAGAAAAAAAAAATCAGTAAATCTAAACTGACCCAGAATTGACACAGATATTAGGAGCAGACAAAAACTTTAGCATGTTATTTTAATTACCTATGTTCAAAACTTAAGCATTGACCAGAAAGACATTTAAAGGGAGAAAAAAAGATGCAAAATGAAATCATCTCAATTGGTCTGGGTTCTTCACCTGAGACAAACATTCATTCTCAAGAGATCTGAGTCATTAATCACCCTGCCCTTTTTGTGGTTGATGCCATTTTCTGTTAACCTTTACTATTGGCAATGGAAATACTGAGAGATGCCCCAAGAATCCCCTGGGTAAGATCTCTCCTTCACTCCTTATGTAACAAACGCAATTTCTCCTTGGTAATCAGTCACTCCCACAAGTAAACTGGCTCCTGTGACCATTGGTTCAGTGGGTAAGGACACCACATGGTCAAATATCCACCTTCTCTTGCAATTCAATGGAAACAATGATGTGTCCCCGAGTGGGAACAGTCTCCCCTGAGGAGACTAAGACCTCCAAACCAGCAGGCATCAGTGTTTCCAGGACAGAAAGCAAAAGTCCCCAAGTAGATTACCAGGCATCACAGTGAGCAGAGCCACTCTCTTCCACCCCTTGATTCCCAAAGCCATAAACTATGGCTACTAGAGAGATGGCACATGTAATGGCTCCAGTTAAAAGTCTATACTACATCCTGTAAAACAATCTGATCCTCTCCTGGTTGTGGCTCCGGTATGGCATCGTGATGGCACATTCCACCTTTCACTTAGACCAGCCCCTTTTGAGTAATGGGGTACACAACAGTTTTCTCCAAGGGCATGAGCCCAGAGCTACTGCTTCTCTGCTATGAAAAAAGTTCCTTAACCACAAGGAACACAATGCAGAACGCTGCGACAGTGGATAAGGTTTTCCAGATCCACAGGTGGTGCTGCTAACCAGAAGCATCCTAGGCAGAGAATCAAAATCTGTGTCCAGAATGTGTGGCTATCCCCGTGAAACTATATCTTTGCCCTCTCCATGAAGGAAGAAGTCCATACAATCCACCGCAGCAGATGGCTGGCTGGTTCCCTTGGAGAATGGTACCGTATCAGGACTCAATGTTGGTACTCTACAGTTGGCAGATCAGGCACTCAGCAGTAACGTTAGCTAGGTGGACCTTGTGACATACTAATAGTCCTGATCACTGAACCCATCAAAAGCCTTCACCAGCGCCAACGTGGCCATTTTTTCACTGGCCCACTGAGCAAGCCCTAAGGAGGCTAGACAGAGCCTGGCTGACAACCACAGAGCATGCTGATTGGTTCACTTCACTAGTAACAGTCTCCTCTGCAGTAGATGCTCTTTGGGAGGCATTCAAAGAGTTCCATGCACACACCTGTTCCTTAGACGTCCTTGTCCTCAGTCTTCAGATCCTATTTGTTCCAAGCCTCTGAGCACCCAGACAAAACATTAGCAAGTGTCCAATAATCAACGTAGATATTTGTCACTGGTCATCTCCTACGTCAAACGTTAACAGGCAACAAAACATACTGTTCAAAGTCCTGCCCATGGGGAGGATTCTCCTTTGCCTTGTCCTTCTTGTCCAGTCTTGGGTGGGGCTTTAGTGCTGTGGAGTTTACTTTTCAGTAGTACCAGCATTGTCCAGACCCATTTGTAAGCCAGGCTCAAATTTCCTCCTTACTCAACCAGTGAAGATCATCACTCCAGGAAGCCACAGGCATGGGAGTGAATGAAAGGAAGCAGTGTAACTACATCGGCATCAAAGGCTCCTGAGCCATGTCCTCAATGACTTATTTTAACTCTGGACCTAGCCAAGCTGTCTCTTATTTATCACTTCCATTTGATAACAGGTTGCTATTCACACAACCTAAGGCTAAATGGGTCAAACACCACCAATTCATGATGGAAAACTGGGTGACAGGCTCACCTGACATCTCAGGATTAGGTGTTCAGTCTCTAGCAAGGCCAACTGACGGCCAGGAGCTGTTTTTCAAAAGGAAAATCATTATTTGCACAAAGAGGCACAGCTTTGCTCCAAAATTCCTAAATGTCTCCACTGTGACCCTCCATCTGTGCTTGCCAAAAGCAAAAAGGCAGAAAAAGGAAACGGTCGGAGAAAAAATATCACTGAATACAATCTTTGCTCACAGTACCATTCTTGTTTCCAAACTCAGGGGGATGAATTGGGATGCCACTCCCCAAATGTGCATTTCTGAGATTTAAATGGCACAGTAGGTCTACAGTCCCATTCAGTAAGAAGTTACCAGTGAGTTTTTTGCCCTTACATTGAGAAACTGGACGTGACATTCTTCTTCATTAGAAAAGCATACAACCAATATGGTTAAAAGGAATTAGCAGAAGCCAAGATGGGTGAGAAGTACCTCACTGCTCTACACTTAGTCCCTGTAATTGATGTCCCAAGGGAATAAGAGAACCAGCAAGTGCGGCTGCAGAACCTTTCAGGAAGCATCCTCTCAACAATCATGGAGGAAGGAGGAAACATGGACAGAAAAGGGCAAATCTTCCAATTTCCCACGCAAAAGTGAATTAGTAACTTATCAGTTTGCTATCGATCCTCATGGCACTATAATCCTGCCTCTTTAAAGATGGTTATAAACCAGTAACCAGTAACATGGGGAGCCTGAAATTCCCAGGACCAAAGGACAGCGAGCTAATCCCATGCCTCCCTTCCTAAGGGCTGGCAGACCTTTCTGAATGAACCACACCACACGGAGGCATCAAATGCCTTAGAAACTGGAGATCCAGTCAGTTAGTTGCCTTTCTGCTTATAATGGAAAATGAAAATCGGGAATGAAAAAAAATATTTTTAGTTGTAGATGAACACAATACTTTTATGGGTTTGCTGAGGATCGAACCCAGAGCCTCACACGTGCTAAGTAAGCAAGCACTCTACCCCTGAGCCACAACCCCAGCCTCAGAAAAAAAATTTTCAAAGTTAAAATCTGGTAGTCAGTAGATATCAGAGGTGACAGGCTTTCCCTTACACGCTGACTGACACATAGTGGGAAGTGGAAAGGGACATAGGACTTCCTTTCTTTGCCCCCACACTCTGTAGGTATGTCTCTTTAGCAAAATAACTGCAGCCCTTTATGACTCACCTTCTTGTCTACATAGTAGTATAATAATGCCGTCTACCTCCCACATCTCTTGAGGATTACATGCAACTACACATAAAGCTCTCTGCACGGTGCCTCCTACATAGCAAGTCCTCACAGTTGCATTAGATACTATTAACAACTGACCGCTAGCAGCCCTGGTCTTCAGCACAATTGTGAAATCAACTTTTCCATCAGGTACTCCTACCTCCTTTCTCAATCATGCTTAACCATCTGGCAACCCAGTAACAATTATGTGTAACTAACAAACATGGAAGAATAGTGCCCAAAAAGGCACAGGGTTAAATAAACAAAACCTGGAGGCCAGGTTGCAGTAACTCATTCAATAGCTTGGCAAAGTTTCCCGATCTCTATGCACCTCATTTTCTTAACTATAAAACGAACTTGAGAGAAATGTTGTCAAGACTTCTTTCCTCCTTCACAAGTATACAATGCAATAACCACATAGTGAATTTCCAAGTTTTGTGTTATTAGTATACTTCATGTAATAAAATTTTGAGAGGACCGTGCTGATCAGCTCAATACCAGAGAAGATCTCAGTACTCAATCCCCTCTTTTCCAAGGATAAATATAATTTTTCTTCCCTCCATCCATTAAATTCAAAACTCATCACTTACCATTCTTCCCCTCAAAAAAACTTTAGTTAAAACTTACACACTATTTCTGAAACAAAAACATATCCTCAAATTCAAACATTTACCTACAAGAAAAAAATAATCAGCTAGGTCCAGTGGCTCACACCTATAATACCAGCAATTCAGGATGTTGAGGCAGGAGGATCACAAATTCAAGGCCAATCTGAGCAACTAGGCAAGACCCTGTCTCAATTTAAAAATTAAAGGACTGGCCAGGCGCGGTGGTGCCCCGTCATCCCCGCGGCCTGGGAGGCTGACACAGGAGGATAACGAGTTGAAAGCCAGCCTCAGCAATTTAGCGAGGCCTAAACAACTTAGTGAGATCTTGTCCTAAAATAAAATATAAAAAGAGTTGGGAATGTGTCTCAATGGTTAAGCGCATCTGTGTTCCATCCTTGATACCAAAAAAGAAAAAAAATTAAAGGACTAGGAATGTAGTTCAGTGGTAGAGCACCCCTGGGTTCAATCCCCAATGCAAAAAAAAAAAAAAAAAAATCATGATCTTTATTAGATGGTCCCCAAGTAGTGCTACTGTCAAGTGATCAATAGCATTGGATCAACCTACATTAACTCAAATTAAACAAATTGACACCATTCACATTTAATTATATGTTTCTGCTCTTTGTCAGAGGTACTGAGGCTTTTATAATCATGTACAAGGCATTCATCAATAACACTGATTTTCTCAGTAATTTGACCTAAGTGTGGGCCCCAGGGAGAGAGCGAGACAGGAAGAAAACTCAAGATTCAGCAAAACCACCTAGGCAACTGCCAGCGCCTTCAGGGATCCAGCATCAACATGAACAAAGGCACAACTGTTTATCATTCAGCACACAAAATTGAGGAATAAGGACATGCTAGATATCACAAAGGCATGCCTCACTTCATATAACACTCTTCCTAATCCAATATTGTACATGAAGTAATTTTTACAAACCTAATCCTTTAAACTAAGTGTTCGCTAGCCAGAAATGATGTATAGACTATTACAGAATGATTTATCACACACACTCTTAATATTTCCCTCTATTCAGGTTTTTTTAAACCATTGTTAGATTAGCTCAAGGTAACCAAAACCTTATACAAAATAAAAGCAAATATATCTGCTGGGCACAGTGGTGCACGCCTATAATCCCAGCACTTTGGGAGGCTGAGACAGGAGAATCGCGAGTTCCAAGCCAGCCTCAGCAACAGCGAGGCACTAAGCAACTCAGTGAGACACTGTCTCTACATAAAACACAAAATAGGGCTGAGGATGTGGCACAGTGGTCGAGTGCCCCTGAGTTCAATGCCCAGTACCCAAAAAAAAAAAAAAAAAAAGGCAAATATCTCTTATATATTAATATATTGTGTATTATTTGATTACCATTTAAAATATATTTCAAAAGGCAAACAGTGGGGCTAGGATTGTAGCTCAGTAGTAGAGTGCTTGCCTCGCATACATCAGGCACTGGATTCGATCCTCAGCACCACATAAAAATACTGTGTCCATCTACAACCAAAAAAAATTTTTAAACAACGGCAAACAGAGCACTTATATGCTAAAAGGAAATGAATTTGGTAAAGTAAGAATTGATGCTTAGTCATCACCTTGGAAATGGCATTCATCCTGAGAGCCTATGAGTAATGGCTTCAGTGAAAATGACAGAATCAGACTGCTTAAATTCAGAGGCCTATTCAATGCCTGAAACTCTTCCCAATGTATTTACAATAGGTGTGCTCACAGATAGCAAAAGGCAAAATACGAGGTACCTCTGCAAATGGGAGGTCAACAGCCAGGAACCTCATCTGTGCAAAGGAGATTTGCATCAGCTCCTTGTCCCAGCAAGCTGCCTGACACGCACATACACACGTGATGTTTAATGAAGAGAATTGCTGCGTCCCCACCACCACCACCACAAAAAGGACCAAATGATTGGGAAATCATCCATTAACGCCAGAAATAAAAACTTCAATAAAGCAAGAGCCAACATGAAGTGCATACAATTAGTGTCAGAATTAGAGAACAAATCACAGGCATGGTCCCCTCTGAAAGGATCTAACTACCAAGAACAGGATTCCTGTGCACGGGATTTCAGACAAGGCAGCTGCTGGAACCTGAAACTCGCCATCCACCACTTCCAGTTCAAAAGGTAAAACTGTCAGACATGTTGCTGACCCCCGACAGGGTGCTCAGCTAATTTCTAGAAAAGATGATCAGTAAGCCAGATGTGCTGAGATTAGCTTTCCATCCTGACAGTCAATCCCAGAGTCACACACACTACTTAAGACTTAACATTTGCTCACTCACCATGCCTTAAGCTATCAAGGCTGATTTTATGCAAATTTTCATCAACTGTAAACGGAGTTGGGTTAATAATCATAGGTCTAGATTCCATATGCAAATTTCATTTAAATATCTAAGACACAGTTATCCTGAGAACCCAGCCTGCCAGACCCCTTTTTATTTGGTACACAATGTAATCTTTCATACCCACAGCATTTGAACTCTTAACAGCATACAAAGCTAAATAAGCTAAGTCATTATGCAAATTTTACAAAACTCCTTTGAGAAGCACAAATAAAAAAATACAGGTGGTACTATTTGCATAAAGCGCCCAGTGTTTGCATGAGTGAGTTTGCATAGCATGGGTCAGACAAGCAGCTCCAAGGAGGGCAGGTCCTCTCCAGGAACTTTCCATTCTGACAATGAAATGATCATGCCATTCAGTCCAAAGCAACTGGGGAGCAACGGGCAAGACACGCACCTCGAAGAACTCATTTCCAAGTTTAAAATGCTATGAGTTTATTCTTTATAAATCATTAGCTAAGATTTATTATCTATTATCTAATGTATCTGGACTTACACTTTGAACATGTGATAGACGGGAGAAAAATTTATTTGTTCACGCTAGCGTTTGTGTAAAATATGGAAGTCCACACAAGAAACTCATGTTTAAGCCTGGAAAGGACATGAAAACTGAGCAGAGCAATTCATACAAAAATAAAACTTACCATTTTTATATTTTAAGTATTTTTAAACCATATAATGATATTGCCCACTTTAAAATTAATAAAAATGTAAATAAGGGCTGAGGTTGTGGCTCAGTGGTAGAGCACTTGCCTAGCATGTGTGAGGCACTGGGTTCAATTCTCAGCACCGCATATAAAGTCAATTGACAACTAAGAAAAAAATTTAAATAAAATTATCTGACAATATATCACAGTAGCAGAAAAGAGACAAGTGCAAAAGTTAAAAATGGAATTAACATTCCAGCAGATGACAATTAAAGTAAACCAACAGGCACTAAAGATATAATTTTATAGTATTAAACTCAGTTCTCTTGTTACATACAAAAACCCCTCAGAAAAAAGACTTAAAACATTGTCATTTCTACTATGAAAAATAAATGTCCCCTTCACCTTCCTAAGGTAGAAATCCTACAGCATGTAGTAAATCTATTTTAATTACTTTCATTCTCAGTACTAAAAACTAGTTAATTACTAAGAGTTGATAAAATTAGCTATTTGAAATATTCAATTTGATTCTAGTTTCATGTGTATATTTTAATGAACACAAACATTTCTCAGGAGGTCACTTTCATGAATTTCAAACATGTCTATGCTCCTGACAGGAGGTCATGTCATTAATGACCGGCTTCAGCAAGATATGTCCAACACAGAACATGCCACTTAATGTAAATGTTCAAATGTCTTCTCTCTGCAAAAAATGGCTGCAACCTATTTTTCAGTCATCACTATATAGTGCTCAAAATCAATATTAAGCTCAGTAAGCTGAGGTTTCAGTTATAAAACAATTTGCCTTCTGGGGAGAAAGAAAATTGGTGTGTGACATTAACAAAAGCAAATTTTGACACAAAACTAGCCCAAGCCACTGCTTTCCCCAGGTTCCAAATTACTTTCCATGCTTCTTGCAACTATCACCATCACAGAGGCAAGAATTCAAGGAAATGCAACTTCACCTAACAGTGCTTCTGAAACCCTGCACCCCTCGAGGGCCCCACAGCTCTGCGTGCTCCCACCCCGTGACTCCACAACCCACTGGCTGCCCTTGCCAGGGCAGGCCAAGATCTGCACCGGAGCTCTAGCCACCACACTCACAGCAGATACCAGAGGACACAGGAGGGGATAAGGGGAGAGGAGGCAGAGAGGGCTCAGCATTCTCATGCTTTTTAAAACCCAGTGGTAAAACCCTCATGGTCCCGGCCACGTTCCTTTCAGCCTGCAATTGTGACAGTCCAATCACATCTAAAATCCTCGACTCCCAAAAAACTATGCCTAACTACTATTAGCATCTCTACTCTGCCTGGACTGATCCCAGCACTTTGGGAGGCTGAGATAGGAGGATCGCGAGTTCAAAGCCAGCCTCAGCAACAGCGAGGCGCTAAGCAACTCAGTGAGACCCTGTCTCTACATAAAACACAAAATAGGGCTGGGGATGTGGCTCAGAGGTCAAGTACCCGAGTTCAATTCCAGGTACCAAAAAACAAAACAAAAAAAAAGGTCGATCTGGGCCTCATTCTAATACTTCACCTCACTAGGAGGAAAACTACCTAGCAAAACCATCAGTATGTTGAGTAGGATATTCTCTTCTGGAAATCAGGAGGCCCTTCCCTAAAGAGCTGAGAGGGGAAGCCAGACAATGGTCTCATCAAACCAAAATAAGACCCTGCCTGGCGTGTTCCATTAGAACATCCACCACAGAAAACCATGGGAACTACATTATCATTTACAGAATTAGAAATGAAACTACTTGCAAAGTTAAAGTTTTCGATTTTATTGACTTCCAGTAAGAGGATTGATCAATCAAATAGGAAGCAATCTGAAACGTTTTCTTCTTCGAACATGTGTGAAAGAAGTAAAAAAAGCAACGTTTACATGCAAGGTGTAATAACAACGTATTTTAGTGGTTCTGATAAATGCTATCTGGCCTGTTTGTTGTTGTTGTTTCCAGTGCTGGGGATCAAACACAAGGCCTTAAGCATGCTAGGCCACCACCACCGAGCCATACTCCCAGCCTGTGCATTCTTGATGTGTGAATCTGAAAACAAAAGGCAAAGAAAACTTCTCCATGTGGCTGTGGGTATCCAGAGACAGACCACCAACATTTTCACATAGCACTATCTAAAAGAACAAGATACCTTCTTTTTATAGTCAAGTTTTTATATTGCCAGGACCAAGACCTTTTCATGTAAAACCTGAAAGTCTTACATTATAAGATTTCAAAGTCTTCATTTCACAAAATAAAACTTAAGCACATAATCCTATAAAACAAAAACGGAAAATTGCTAAACTAGATTGGAGACATGTTGATTAATTAACCAAAAGAAAAATAACAGCCCATTCTCAGGAGTGTATCTATGACAGAAGCAGCAATAAAATGTAAAGTACATGAAAATATCTTAAAAGGCGGTCTCTCTCCATCCCATGCAACTCAGTAAAGGAGATAGAAAACAATAAACAAAGTTCAATCGAAGTATAATTTGATTAATTTTCCCTCTGAACTTTTGAAAGACTGCCAAAAAGACCTAAGCAAAAGGGGGGAATTTTTTCAATAAAATTTTACCTCATAGCCACTGAACACAGGAGTGCTAGAGGGAAAAACCAAAAAAGAAAGAAAACTTCAAAGAGATTCCATAACCGAAGATGCCTTATTCTTGACTGCCTCATCTCAGAGATTAAAGAAGATTTTTAAAGCTGTTCCATGGACATAGAGATCAAACATTTATAAATGTTTATCATTTTACGAGTCCTAAATTCAAACGTGGGCTCAAAGAAAGAAGAGTAATGTCAGGCAGCGAGAAGAAAAGGAACCTGGGTAAGAGGGTGCAGGAGGCAGCTTGGAGAACATCCTCTGGGTTATGGGGAGGCAAGAGCATGGAAGACCCAGTCCTCGCCCAAAACACCAAAGGAACCCCAGCACTGTGAAATGGGGACCAGGGATAGCCTTGTCACGTCCACTAGGTTTCAACAAGTATCAAAGTCACCAAATGTTCACATAGCAACTGTGCCACAGAGTCCAAGATTAGCACATAAACCTAGTTAGGGCCTCTATTCTGAAGACCTCAAGTCACATTTTCAATTTCTAGAAGTCTGTAGACAACTGATGAGTGTTATTATCCCAGTTAGCTTTCTACAGAATGCCCAGGCCCTCACGAGAAATGCAGGGACGTGAAAAAGGACAAGACATTTTACCCCCATCAACAGCTGCCTGCAGCCAATCAACTACTAAAAGGGATGGCTGGATAGGTGCTATTAGAATTAGACACATTTCTTATATGTTAATCTCTTAATTAAATAAATACACCATTTAAAGTGCTGATAAAGCTGAACTGACATTTCTATTTCCAATCAGTGGATACCACTATTACATCATATAACACATACGATATTCCCTGAAAGCAGCAAGAACATCTTACCCTATTCTTAGGAGTTGGGTTTTTGTTTTTACGGGTTTTTTTTTTTTTTTTTTTTTTTGAGGGGTTGAGGGATGGTTGGTTTTATGTTTGTTTCCTGCAATACCCAGGACAGAACCCAAGGACTCATGCATGTTAGGCAAATGCTCTACCACTGAGTCACACCCCAGACCTCTTATTCAGTTTATTTTTATTCTACTTAGATATACACAACAGAATGCATTTTGACTCATTGTACATAGATGGAGCACAACTTTTCATTTCTCTGGTTGTATGTGTAGAATCACATCATATATGCAGTCATACACAAAGCTAGGGCTATGATGTCCATCTCATTCCACCATCTTTACTGTCCCCATGCCTCCTTCCCCCTCCCTCTCCTTTGACCAAAGTTCCTCCATTCTTTCCGTGTCCTCTCCTCCATTATGGATCAGCATCCACTTATCAGAGAGAACATTGGGCATTTGGTGTTTGGGGATTGGCTTACTTGGCTTAGCATATTCTCCAACTCCATCCATTTACCTGCAAATGCCATAATTTTATTGCTGAGTAATATTCCATTGTGTATATATACCACAGTTTCTTTATCCATTCATCTATTGAAGGGCATCTAGGTTGGTTCCACAGCTTAGCTATTGTGAATTGAGCTGCTATACACATTGAAGTGGCTGTGTCACTGTAGTATGCTGTTTTTAAGTCCTTTGAGTATACATCGAGGAGTGGGATAGCTGGGTCAAATGGTGGGTCCATTCCAAATTTTCTAAGGAATCTCCATACTGCTTTCCAGATGGGACTGCAAATTGGTGCAACCTACCAGCAATGTATGAGCGTGCCTTTTCCCCCACAACCTCGCCAACACTTGTTTATAATCTTGATAATTGCCATTCTGACTGGCGTGAGATGAAACCTTAGTTTTGACTTGCATTTCTCTAATTGCTAGAGATGAACATTTTTTTCATGTGTCTCTTGGTGGATTGTATATCTTCTTCTGAGAAATGTCTGTTCAGCTCCTTAGCCCATTTACTGATTGGGTTGTTTGAATTCTTTATATAGCCTGGAGATTAGTGCTCTGATGTGCATGTGGCAAAAATTGTGAACAGAGAGGCAGAACGTAGGCTCTCTGTTCACTTCATTCTTTTGCTGAGAAACAGCTTTTTAGTTTGAATCCATCCCATTTATTGATTCTTGGTTTTACTTCTTGCACTGTAGGAGTCTTGTTAAGGAAGTAAGGTCCTAAGTCGACATGAAGACTTGGGCCTACTTTTTCTTGTTAGGCAAAGGGTCTCTGGTCTAATTCCCAGATCCTTGATCCACTTTGAGTTGAATTCTGTGCATGGTTAGAGATAGGGGTTTAGTTTCATTTTGCTGCACACGGATTTCCAGTTTTCCCAGCACCATTTGTTGAAGAGGCTATCTTTTCTCTAGTGTGTTGTTTGAAACTTTCTCTAGTATAAGAACTGTATTTAAGTGGGTTTGTCTGTTCTATTCTGTACCATTGGTCTACATGTTTGTTTTGGTGCTAGTACCATGCCAGTTTTGTTACTATAGCTTTGTAGTATAGTTTAAGGTCTGGTATTGTGATGCCTCCTGCTTCACTCTTGCTAAGGATTGCTTTGGCTATTCTGGGTCTCTTATTCTTCCAAATGAATTTCATGATTGCCTTTTCTATTTCTATAAGGAATGATGTTGGGATTTTAATTGGAATCACATTGAATCTATATAGCACTTTGGGTAGTATTGGCCATTTTGACATTATTGATTCTGCCTATCCAAGAGCATGGGAGATTTTTCCATCTTCTAAGGTCTTGTTCAATTTCTTTCTGTAGTGACCTGTAGTTCTCATTATAGAGGTTTTTCTCCTCTTTTGCTAAATTGATTCCCAAGTATTTTACTTTTTTTTTTTTTTTTTTTTTTTTTTTTTTTTTTTTTTTTTTTTTTTTTTTTTTTGAGGCTATTGTGAATAGGGTAGTTTTCCTAATTTCTCTTTCGGAGGGTTTATCACTGATGTATAGAAATGCAATTGATTTGTGCATGTTGATTTTATGTCCTGCTACTTTGCTGAATTCGTTTATTAATTCCAGAAGTTTTCTTGTGGAATTTTTTGGATACTTATAGAATCATGTCACCAGCAAATGATAGTTTGAGTTCTTCTTTTCCTATTTGTATCCCTTTAATTTCTTTCATCTAATTCCTCTGGCTAGAGTTTCAAGGACTATGTTGAATAGCAGTGGTGTCTTATTCAGCTTTGTTTTGCCAGAGGCCCCATGCAACAGAACTCACTCATTTTTGTTGCCTAAGCATGTGCATTATTTAAAACAAGGTAAAACTAAAATAGAAGTGAAATCAGGTAACTTTAGTATCTTCCCTCATTCTTCAAGGTGAAGCCTTGAGCACTAAGGCAAGCCACTACTAACTCCTCTCTGCAGTAAGCCTTTGCTGATTGGTCCACAAGAGCCTCTCACCTTGACTCTAATTGCTATTCATTAACTAATTCATTTATTAAATGCCTACTACAGCCTGGTGACTGTTCTAGGCTCTGCTACAGCAGTATCAGCAGACAAGGCCTCTGCTCTCCTGGAACTTCCATTTTCATGGGGATCAGTACCCAAACCAAATACAGAAAATGAGAGCTGGAGAAGGCTCTTTTATACAGAGTGGTAGGAAACGCTCTCTGATAAGGTAACATTCCAGCAAACACCTGAAGTGAGGGCTCAGGCCAGAGTGCAGGGACATGCTTAGCAAGTCCAAAGAACAGGAGAAAATCAGGAGCGACCGTGGCAGCAGGAGATGAAGCCAAGAGGCTCAGCACATCCAACCCTTCAGGACATGATTAAAAGAAAAAAACGCAGCTTTCGTTGAACCAGGCAGGCCACATGTGGCCAGCGGCTACCATGTTAGCACAGAACATCATTTCCGCTGTTGCAGGAAGTTCTATTGAATGGCACTGTGAATTTTGAGCAGAACAAAATAATCTCAGTTCTTCTGTTCACACCCCGCATCGCTGTGCTGGGGATGGAACCCAGGGCCTGGCACAAGCTCCACTATAGCACTGCACTCCCAGGCCCCCAACTGAAGTTTTAAGAATCTCTGGCTACTATGTGGGAAACAGACCATGGAAAACGCAGGGCAATCAGGTTACTCTTATGTAGGTGAGATGGTGCTGGTCAGACCGAAGACACAGCCTAAGTGGTGATAAAACATGATAGCATTCTGGGAATACCAGGAAGGTAGCTAGCTGGATGTGCTCAGAGACGCAATGCATGACATGAAAACAAGAACAGTTAGCATCGACTCCAAAGTCTCTGGCCCAAGCAACCAAAAGGACCCAGGCTCCTTTTACTGAGATAGGAAACTATAGAGGAGCAAATTTATGGAGGAAGTTAATAGTTTTTGACAAGAGAAATAGGCGTGCCTCTTAACGGCCCAAATTCAGATGATATGGAAGCAGAGGTTCCAGAGTTCAAAGGAAATATTTGGGAAGCATAAGCAAACACAAAGTACTTAAAAGCTATGGAGCCCTATAAAATGCCAAATTAAATAAGTATAAGGAGGAGAGGTAAAGTGAAGTGCCCAGGGGCCCTCCAACATGGACATGTCATAAAATGAGGAAGACCAAAGACGCTTAAAGGAGCAGCCAGTGAACTGGGAAAAGAACCAACAGCCAAGGAAGAACAGCCATCAGAAGGTCCAATGAAACAGTCATTCTAGAAGGAGTGACCAAGAGTAGCCAATACTAACAGACTGACTAGAAAATAAGGACTGACGGCCGGGGCAGCGGTGCACTCCTGTAATCCCAGTGACTCAGAGTGAGACGGTAGGGTCACGGTTGCAGGCCCGACTCAGCAACTTGATGAGGTCCTGTCTCAAAATAAAAGGGCTGGAGATATAGCTCAGCGCCCGGGGTTCAATCCCCAGTACCAAAACACAAGAGAAGGACTGAGAAATAACAGTCACATTTGTCCACAAAGAGGGCACTGGTGAACTGGCCAGGGCATTCTGAGCAGGGGAACCAACAGGAGAGAAGTGGAGAGAGAAGGAGCAGCGAGTACAGTCCACTCCTCCTGGAGGTGGAGGGGAACACGGCGTCATGACGATGGCACTGGCCCGGCACCACGGAAGATGCCCAGCACGGGAGCAAACTGCACAGCAATGGCCCCGAGCAGGTGAGCAAGGAGAGCACAGAGGCTTACGGAGCTGGCTTGGAAGGCAGCACAGGGTTCCCAGAGTCTGTGTGAAGTTGACGGTCAAGTTGAGCTGGTGCGATTCTAATACCAGGTCTCAAGGCCACGCACCTCACTACATGAGCAGCTTTTCAAAGGAGCAGGCTGCTTCAGTCACCGTGGTGCTAACAACCTGGCATGTATTAAATTATTCAAGGGTTCTACCAAAAACAAAAAAACACCCACATTCTTAGAACTACCTGGCCACCCAGCGACCTCAGTTTAAGCCTCAACTCCTGCAGGACTTAGAGTCAGCTCTGAACTGTCAACACCGGCTTTACACAGAGGAAATGGTCACGGCCATCCTTTCCCTGCACTGCGCTGCTCAGGGGTAGGGAAGGGGGGCTGGGTGTGTCCAGCCAGCCTAGAAAGGATTTCCTGCTTATTTTATGAAGACCCTGTAATGGGACGAGCCACTATTCCAACTGATCTCCCAGAAAATGACCGCCCTCTTCACTCAGAACAGACCGCCCAGTTCTGATCCTTAGAATAATTGATCCTCTGCCCTCAAGCACACTGTAGAGAGCCTCACCCACTGTGACCAGACCTGACCCCTGCGTATTCCTTGACCCCACCCCCCAGAATTACAGATACCACAGACCCTTATTCACAAAAACCCTTTACAATTTGTAGATTTTTAAGATAAGAATGAGATTAGGAACTAACTACATAAAATGTAATTCAATTTCCTGAGCTCCTTTCAAAGAGTAAGGATATTGAAAACAAATCAAATGTGAAATGTGAGCAGCTGCATTAAAAGAAACCAGAACATCGCCAACATAACTGATGCTCGTTAAAGGGGCCAATCAAGACCCTCGACTCCACAGCGATTCCAGTTTGTTTCTTGAACTTACTTTCCTCACTTCATTTTCAATAAAGTCTGTACGCTTACTAAATCAAAAATTTGCCAGAGATGATAAATCTTGAATCTCAAATTTTGTGAGTAGCAAAAACTGTTGAAAAGAGTTCTCTACAACGGCATGCTGAAACTAATTGGGAGAGGGGGCTTTTACTAACAAAAGTGTCTGATTAGACAAGATAATGCAATACATCTATTATATCTATTGTAACAATACCATTCACACCACTAACACCAAGACTCTTAGCATTTCCATTATAAAAACCTGTTTTTCAACTCTGCCACCTGCCATCCATTAAAAAAAAAAAAAGTGTTCCCCCATAGCATTCAAGTGTTGATCCTGGAACCCTCCTTCCACCACTCCCACCAAATGTTTTTGTTTCGTGAATTATCATGCAAATATTTCAAGAGTGTATTTTGTCTTTCCACTTTGCACTGGTCTGATTCAAACAGGAGGGTTTTAATGTGCAGGCAAGGATCACAGGATGGTTCTTTCCAGAAATACATCTGTATGTACTGGAAGTCAATTTGATACAATCTTAGCAATACATCAGAACATTACACCAAAAATAGGAATTACAGATATTCATGATACTGAAGACGTCCATACTGATAAATACTGATAAATCTGACTCGAGGAAGACGAAAAATCTATCCAGGTAATGTGAAACAGCCAAGTGAAAATGAAGAATGGTGGTGGGGAGAGGCTAAATTCACGGCGAGGACAAGCAGCACACAAGGGTGACGAGAACACCAAGAAAAAGCCAACACCAAGAAAAAGCCGGGTTAGAATACGCCCTACCTGCCCTTCAGGAGGGTTAGCCAGCCACTGAACAAACGCCTTAAGGCAAGGCAAAGTTCACTTTCCCAAAAACTTTTCCCTCAGAAAAGAATTGTTTGTTGGTTGGTAGTGGGGGCTGGGCCCAGGGGCGCTCTACCACTGAGCTACAGCCCCAGTCCTTTTTGAGACAGGACTTCATTTAGTTGCACAGGCTGGTCTCAAACTTGGAATCCTCCTCCCTGTCTCCCAAGTCCCTGGGATTGCAGGCATGTACCACCACATCCACCTGTATTGTATGTCAAATAGAGTCTATATAAAGTCTTATTACCAGAAGCTCTTAATCTCTCAATCACCTTATTCCAATAAGAGCATCACTTGGAGAGACTCAAAATATCCTTAAATAGAAGAATGTCTGAAATTTGCAGCAGACACCAACCTGAGCAGCAGGACCTCTGGAAGCCTAGAGCCGCCCCTGGGGCAACCATCACCTGACTCACCAAAACCAAATGCTACAGAGACTGATCACCAACCTACCTCCTATGGATACAGCCTCACACTGGCAAATATTAGATCTCCCAGCAAACAAGCCTTTCAAAAATTACTTTAAGAAACACTTTAAGTGGTTACACTGTCAAGATCAACACATGCTTCCAGGAGAGCAAAGAAAACCAACTATTCTCTAATTAGGAACATGGACACCTGGGAGAGAATTCATCACAAATGACCACCTCAAAAGGTTTCAGAATATGCTGGGTTTCAATCAAGTCATATGGATCTCAAGTTTAGAAAACTGAAAGGTTGTTCTAGAAAGAAATGTTGAAGATGCACCTGTTGAATTTAAATAAGACTGCTTCACAGTAAGTCAGGAGAAAAACATTAAAAGATCCTCTTAAGCATGTACATGTAACTTAATTACATGCAGAGATAACTGACAATTCCATCTTCATACCTGAAGTTTACCTATTCAAGTCAGTCAAAACACTTTAATCTTCTCCTTGGGAAAGTGAGAGCATCACCTTATTTGGGAATCATCTATATTTACTACCTGAAGGTATGGCAAAAGAAAATCATCTGCTTTTTTATATTCCCCAGCACAAAGCATAGTCTCATATTTGAATAGATATTCAAATAGGTTGGGTAGTTAAGTAACGCATATTTTACTTCCAAAAAAAAGAAATCACATCTTATGAAAAAACGATCTATTTTCAGGTTAGATTCATGAGGAAAAAACTTCAAAAACCAATTTTGAATTTTCTGTATGTCTGTGTTTAATTATTTTTGTGTTTTTAGTTGATGGACATTTTATTCATTTATCTATATGCAGTGCTGAGAATCGAACCCAGTGCCCCACACATACTAGGCAAGCATTCAACCACTGAGCCACAACCCCAACTCTATATATCTGGTTTTAAATACATGATTCTATGCATCTGTGTCCGTGTTAAAAAAAAAAAAATGGGCTTTCTGAACCCAGAGTCCACAAGAAAACTATTGTTTTCTGACCATGCTTAATCCTTAGCATGAAGCTGATGCTTGCACAGCACTTAGAACAATGCCTAGCATGTGGTAAAGCCAAGGAAGTTTCAGACAGCGCCATGAACTGCTCAACCAAAAAAGGGTCAAAAGTTGTGACATTATTTACTGACTTGTATTTTATTGCAAAAGGCAAAACCTGTACTTTCAAGGTATTTGCTATAAATTATATACCAGTAAAAGAACATCAGGCCTGGATACCACACTGTTGCTGTGGGGCAGTCTGCGCCGGCTGTCAATCCCCATGCTCTATTCTGAAGGCTGCCGAGGAACCGTCACTGCTGACCCCGCTCCCGTCATCCTACTGGGGTCACTTTAACACTGACATTTAATAAGGAACAGCATTAAAAATGAAGGCTAATGAAACTTGTGACTAATTAATACCTCAACAGAGCATACAGAATTTTTCTTCAAGTGCTTGCTTGAAGTATAACAAAAGGCATTATATTTGATTTGTCCAAAACATTATTTTAACAAGGGTCTTAAAAGGATGACTGCTTTGTAAGAGGGAAAGACAAGGTTTCCATCTGTGTCCCCACAGCATCTCAGTATCCTTTACACAGCAAGGAGACACTGCCCGGCCCGTGGAAGGACTCCTGAAACTCTTCTTACCAAATACAGGCAGCATACTTTGATTTAGTCAAGGGAAAGTATTCGTTTACAAAACAATGTGTATTTAGAACAAGCTTCACCAAAGAGAAAGTCTATGGTATCCTTAGTAAAACAAATGTGAGATAACTGACCTGTTTTTCAAATTATAGTACAGAATAATGGAAGTCTGACTTTAAAAAGTGTATTTCACCAGAAACCCATTCAGGGGTCACAACATTCAAGACCCATCTTAGGAAACGGTGATCTACTACATCAAGGGTGGAGCCACAAATACATCTGAGCTTCTCTTGGAAAAATTAGTAACTGACTTGAAGATGCAAGAAGTAAAAAGACGACCAAGTGCCAATGAAACCACCTAAGCATGAGCTGAGGGGAAGACAGGGACACAGGGACAAAAGGAAGAAATGCGTCCAGAATGCTTCACTGCAGAGCTGGGAAAGGTGGCGGTCAACACAAAGTAAAGGAACGTCATCTTTAAACAGAAGTGACAAGCAGCACTAGGAAGACAAGGGGCCGAGGCGACCCTGCAGGCCCAGGTCAAGGGAGGAAGTGGGCAGCCCCACAGCGCACCCTTGGCAGTGAAGATGAAATCCGCTTCCCTCCCAAGTGAGGCAGGCAGGGACCACTGCTCACAAACCAAGGGACTGGAACTTATCCTCCAACCTTCAAGCAGCTGAGTCCTATAGACAATTATCTTCTTTAATTCTCACAACCCTGCCACCGTAAGAAACTGATATTTTTCTCACAACAAACCACTAAATGTCATGGACTTTTGGGTGCTTGAAAATAATTGAAGCCCCAAATGTTAAATTCACAAATGTCAAGGACCTACTGCAGGTGTGCCCAGTCTCCCCAAGTACAAGGACCCCAGGTGGTAATGATTTGTTGAACTGCCGTTGACTAATTCAGACACACCTCCAGGCCCTCAGGCTCAGAGCCACCTAGCCAGGACCCCCGCGCGGGCTGGAGGCAGCACTGCATCACTACACCATTGGCCTTGCCGAGGCCTCGAGAACTTAAACTGACTACACCAAGATGCAAGCTGTGAATCATCCCTTCCTAAACACCCTCCTCCCCCGCCAAAGAGAACTATGGCATTTCAAGCCCTATTTTGTGAATTATATAAATTATAAACATTTACAATCACTAAATCTGTTTGACACTTATCCCCACAACCCCTCAAAATATTCAACCTGCATAATCACCAGGATCAAGGACCAGTAAGAGCAAGTCAGGTACAGGAGAGAGGGTCACACCTCAGTGACTGAAAGTACAGACTGTGAAACTAAACTGTCCCCAGTTCCATCCTTACTTTCTGATCTCAGTCCAGTCCTTTACCCCTTCAATCTCTCAGAGGCCATTAGGAAAACAAAAATGGAAAAGAAAAATTCCCACTTCTCCAAGCTGAGAGAATGAATTGTGTATAGCAGCTAGGAGGGGCACAGGGTTGGCAAAATACAAGCCACACATCCACACACAAAGCTGGGCTGATACAGTTCTGAAGAGAGGGAAGGGACTTGCCTAACAGATGTTGAAATGTTTATTATGGCTCCTCACATGTAGGAAGATGTCATCGTCCTTGCCGGCCCAAGTGGGGCCTCCACTGAGCCATGGCATTGCTGGCTTTCCTACACCACACGACCTGCCCTAGCCCTCTGCACTCCTGGTTCACGTTAGCTCATCAACACCCACCAGGGACAGCACCGAGTCCTCAAAGAAAACCATCAGAACAGCCAGGCACGTTGGCTCAAGCCTGTAATCCCAGCACTTAGGGAGGCTGAGACAGGAGAATCGCGAGTTCAAAGCCAGCCTCAGCAATGGCGAGGTGCTAAGCAACTCAGTGAGACCCTGTCTCTACATAAAACACAAAATAGGGCTGGGGATGTGGCTCAGTGGTCGAGTGCCCCCGAGTCCAATCTCCAGCACCAAAAAAAAAAAAAAAATCAGAACTTGGTAGTGCAAGTTGCTTTTGGCAAATGTTAATTCTTTCACTGGATGTCAAGACTCACCCAATGTGTCTGCCAAGCAAACTGAGTCAATAATTGGGGAACACAAGTAAGAAAATGTGTGTCAATTTCATTTTGGGGCTGGCACACCGCAAATGTGAGTTACTAATTCAACTAACACCCTCCTAAAAGAACACTCCTCAATTTTCTAGTTTTAAGGCAAAAATGAACTTGTATTTAACTGCTAGCATACACATTTTTGTTGCTCGAAGCAAATGGAATTTACACATGCAACAAAATAAATGTCCAAAATATTTTTGGTGAAAGAATCCAGACACACAGGCACATACTGTGCCGTTTATATGACTCCCAACAATGAGTGGAGGCAGAATCAGAAAGTAGCCTATATGACTTTCGGGAATATGGGAATACTTTCTACCTTGCTTGGGTGGCAGTAACATGCTTATAAAATGGGGAAACTGACTGAACTCAATGTTTAAGATCTGTGCACTCTAACAATTATACCTGAATTTTTAAAAAATCTGAATAGCAAATGCATCTGTATATACATTTTGTATTTAGTGTAGATATACACAATCAGCAATTCAGGCGAGAGAAGATTATAGTAATTTGAGTAATATGGAGCCAAAGATTTATGAGTTACGGCCCACAGAAGATGAATATTTTTCTCTCTTCTATTATAGATAATAAATCCCTCTCCCTACCCATGTCTTTACATCCTCCTCCTATTGTGTGTCTCAGTTCTGATCACGGGTTCCTCCTTTCACTCCTCTCTAGTCTGCAGTCGCTGGCTAGACCACGATACTAATAGAGTTAACAAAGAACAAGAATATGAATACCCAATCAAAACAGCAATGTTTTTATTAAATAGACCAGCAGCTGTGTGAGCAGAGACTTGTAAATGCATCTGTTCTACAGGATTCTATGTTTAATTCAATTTGTTCACATCAGAGCGCAAGGCCCTCTAACTATGGCTAGACAAGGAACCGGTTTTGCTAAACGGAACCCTACGATCAAATAGTGTTTGTCAAAAAAGAATTGCACCCCTCGGTTCATTCACTCCCTCTCACGACAAGCACTTACTGAGCACACATTCCATTCCAGCTGTTCTGCACAATGCTGAGAACACAAAGACAAGCACAGGCTGGTGGAGGTGATAGACATCTGAACAGATGGTTATAATACATTGGCAGGTTCAATAGTACACAGAGGTCTGGGGAGTACCACGAAAGCCCAGAGCAGGGCAAGATTTCCTTTGAAGGTTGGAGCGTTTCTGGCGTAAAATGGCAGAAAGGGAAAATGAGAAAATATACACCCACCCATTCCACCCGATACATGGGGGCTTCAGCTGTAAGGGGAATGCTTTATTTCTAAATCTGGGGAGGTGATATACAACTGTGCCTTATCTAATCTTGTAATGCTTTTCTCTCAAACATTTCATAATAAAAATTTTAATGCAGTAGTATCTGTATACTTTGAAAGCCTTCATCCCCAGCAGCTCCATCTCCCACCCAGATAGCTTTGGAGATGCTAGCATTAGCTGGCCAGAAGTGAGGGAAAATGGGAGACTACATCAGCCTGAGGGGGTCCTATCATAACAGCCATGCCTGAAACCCATGCAGGCACAAGAGACCACCCAAGATACCAAAACACACTAGAAAATTTTTGTCCACCAAACGGGTATGTAGAACATATTCCTATTTCATTTTATACATATACAGAAAAGGTTAGAATATATACCTCTGCAAAAGGAAAGAAAAAAAAACAGTTTTATCAGAAACAATGGACTTCATCCCCACTGACCATTATTCTTTCAATGGACATTTATTGGACATTTGCTTCATGCCAGGCACACCCAAGGAAAAAGCCAGCTGCTGCCCCTTGTTGAGAGGCAGGAGACACTCAGTGAGACTAGAAGAGCAGGGCGGCAGGGGTCTACAAAGACCAGCATGAAGCCCGCAGCACGGCATGTGACAGAGCTCAGGGAAGCAGCCAGGCCTGGCGGCACCGGCACCCTCACAGGCCACACTCC
>PVHX01008028.1:0-86379 GCA_004024805.1 Geosciurus inauris
TAAGTCCCATTGTTTCCCCACCAGACCCTCCTCCACAAAGTCCTATAGCACCCCCGGTAGACTCCTATCCACAAATTCCACCTACTTCCTTCCCCAGGCCATTCCCTCCAAGCACTTGGTCAAGAACACTCCCAGCAAAGCATATGTTTCCACTTCAGGATGTGGTGGGGGCTGTCCTTTACTTGGACAGACCCAGATACTCACTACTGTTTGAGTTCATATCCCCTTTTCCATGGTGGATATGTACCAAATAGAAGATAAGTTAGGCTTGTTTTCTGAAAACCCTGCCAAATACAGAAAGGAATTCACCTGTCTGACCCAGGCATATCATCTTACTTGGGTGGACATATATTATATACTAAATTCCACTCTCAATAGTGACAAGCGTGCCCACATCTGGCAGGCTGCTAGAGATCATGCAGATTTCCTACAGGGTCAGAATCCAGAAATACACCCAGCTACAGATGCAGCTATTCCTTTAACTGAACCAGACTGGAATTATCAACTGCAAGAACCTGTGGTCTGTAGATTACAACACATATTAATGTGCCTTCTTGAGGGAATGTCTAAAATTCTCACACCCAAATAAATTGGGACAAATTGAAGGAAATTACCCAGGGATCAGATGAAAATCCTGCCATTTTTAGCCTGACTAACTGAGGCAATCACCAAATATACAAAGTTAGATGTAAACAGCCCCGGTGGTAGTCTCTTCCTACACTTTCACTTTATCATTGGGTCTGTACCCGACATTCACAAGAAACTTAGGCAGTCAGGGAAAGGTCCTGAATCTCCTCAACAGTTACTTTTAGACATAGCCTTGAAGCTTTTTAACAATAAAGAGAAAGAAAACAAACGGGAAAGAGAGAGGCATCTCAAAGTTAAATATTAGCTCCTGGCCACTGCAATTCAGATCCCAAATTCCCTCTGGGTCCTCCCCAACCCAACTTCTTAACACTCTCGTGGCTTACAGTTCCATTAATCCCACAAAGCAAACCCTGAAGCCTTGCTACTGATGTTGTCAGGACAGACACTGGGCAAAAGCCTGCCCTAATCCAAGCCCAACCCAACACTGTCCCAACTGTGAACAATGAGGGCACTGGAAGATAGAGTGTCCCCAGGGAAGGATGCCCCTGCCCTGGGAATGCCCATCCAGTCCCCAGCTCCTGTTGCTGGAATCAGGGGGCCTGACTCTGCAGCCACAGCCACCTCAGCTGGTGAATCCAAGGAGCCCAGGGTCACAGGGATGGTGGACGGCCATGCAGTCTCATTTGTGGCAAACACTGGGACAGCTCTTTTCCTACTGACAAAATGTCATGGATATATTTTTAAATCAAGTACCCCAATTACAGGAGTTTCAAAGAACTATACCTATTCCCTGAAAAACCCCCCTCCCTTTTCTGCACATTTGGATCCCTTTCACTATCCCATTCCTTTATGGTGATGCCAAGCTGCCCAGTTGCCCAATTAGGTTGAGACTTTCTACACAAATTAAAGGCTCCCATTACTATTCCTCCTTTAAAGTCCACTACCATCTTTTTAGTCCATTCTAGTCCAGATGAGGTTCCTGTGCACTTTAAGCCTCTCAATGGCCTTTTGCTTGCTGGGATTAACCCCATAGTCTGGGATACTTCTCAAAACAAAATAGCAAGATATCATCCCCCCATTCATATCTGGTTAAGGGACCACACTCATTATTTGACCATTCCCCAATATCCTCTGACCTCCTCAACTCTTAGAGGTTTAAAGCCCATTATCTCCCATTTGCTACAGGCCAAACTTTTCATACTAAAACATTCGCCTCACAATTCCCTCATCCTTGGAGTAAAGAAATCCAATGGCCAGTTTCATCTTGTCCAGAATTTCAGAAAAATCAGTGAGGCAATTCTTGCCATTTTTCTGGTGGTACACAAAACTTACACTCTTTTATCTGATATCACAGCCTCCATTACACATTTTTCAGTACTAGACCTAAAAGATACCATTTTTACTATCCCCCTCCACCCAGACTCATGTCAGTGTTTCACCTTTACTTGGACAGACCCAGATTCTCACTACTCACAAGAGGTCACTTGGACCGTTCTTCCCCAAGGTTTTAGAGATAGCCCCCACTACTTTGGCCAGGCCCTTCAACATGATTTGGTCACCTTAGATTTATCCCCTAGGCACCTAATCCAATATGTAGATGACCTTATGCTCTGTAGTCCTTCACTAGAACATTCCACATATCATACTAGCATCCTGCTCAATTCCCTGGCCTCCTGGGGGTACCAGGATTCTCAATCCAAGGACCAACTTTGCACTCCCCAGGTACAATACAAAGGCATCCTATTAACACTTATCTCCCATACCAGGCCCCCAGAAAACTCCAAGCCTTACAGGACATTCCCCTGCCATCCACCAAATGAGACAGGTTATCTCTCTTAGGCCTTTTTAAGTATTTTTGTATCTGGATACCAAAATCCTTGCTTATAGGCAAGCCCTTCTATGAAGATTCCAAGGAAGATCCTTCTTTTCTTTTCAATTTCCCTGTTTCTTACCCTCTATTATTTCTGAGCCTCAAGACTCCCTCCTAAAATCTCCAACTCTTTATTTACCCAACCCTAATAAGCCCTTTTTCCTGGCCCTTCACTCAGAATATGGACAGGCATTAGGAATTATTTACCAGAAAGCATGAGATACCCCCCATCCCATTACATTCTTCTCTAACCAATTAGACTTAGTTTACCAAGGTTGGCCCCAATGCCTTAGGATTTTGGCAACTGCCGCTCTACTGATCCCTGAGGCAAGAAAGTTCACATTATATCAACCTATTACTGCTCTGACCACATATTCCCTCTCAGATCTTCTTAGTCACTGCTCTTTTTGTTCCCTGCCCCCAACCAGAGCACAATTATTATATGCACCACCCCTAGATTCCTTAACTACCTTCCCAAAGAATCCTCACTAAACCCAGACAATCTGCTCCCAAGAAATAAACCTTCTGCCTCCCAAAATCTCCCTACCCCTGTAATTTCTCATTCTTGCCCTGACATTCTGAACTTCTTGATGAGTCCATTCTCTCATATAACAGATCAGCCATTACCTGACTCCCCTGATTGGTTCATAGATGGGAGCTCTCAGAAACACTCTCCTTATCTGGCTGATTATGCTATAATCCAGGGAAAATCTACCATAGACTCTCCATTAACCCTTACACAAATATTAGAATTATCTTCCTTACCCCCCAGGACAACATCACAGCAGGCAGAACATGAGGCCCTCACTCGAGCCCTGTCATTAGCCAGAGACAAATCAGTTAATATTTTCACAGATTTCAAATATACATACAATATTATTCATTCTAACATTTTAATATGGAGAAAAAGAGGTTTTCTAACTCAAGCAGGGACTCTCATTCTCAATGATAGCTACATAAAAGATTTGCTTGAGGCTGCACTTCTCCTCAAAAGGTGGTAGTGTTACATTGTACAGGACATCAGACTCAAAAGGATTATGTTTCCTTGGGAACCAGGAGGCAGACAGTCTTGCTAAAAATATTACATTGTCTGGCCACTGGCCCCAAATTGTTTTACATTCTACAGTTACCAAAATACAGTTTCCTCCTGATGAAACTAGGCCCTTATATCCTGTCTCCATAATTTATTTCACCCAGACACATTTTCTCTCCAGATATTCCTAAAAATATTTGATAGATCTATCCCCTTCAGATTTGCAGTACCTCCAGCAAATTTTGAACACTTGCACAACCTTTCTCAAGGTTAACACCAACTTTAATGTGAGACCATGATGATTTCCCACACACCAAGCTAAAGAAGCCCTTCCTGCTATGGACTGGCAGCTAGACTTCACCCATATGCCCTCTAGAAGAAAAATTAAATATCTCCTGCTTTTAGTAGACACCTACACCAGAAGGCTTGAAGTCTTCCCAACTAGCAAAAAAAAAAAAAAAAAAAAAAAAAAAAAGCCTTCCACAGTAGAAACCCTACTTTCCGAGGAAATAATTCCACGCTTTGGTTTACTTGCCTCCCTCCAATTAGATAATGGCCCTGAGTTTACTTCCTCCATTACCCAGTAATTAGCCAAAATTTTAAATATAAAATGGAATCTCCACATTCCCTATCATTCCCAGTCTTCAGGAAAAGTTGAGAGGACTAAAAGGACATTAAAGGCAATTCTAGAAAAATTATCTGTAGAGACTTACTTAGATTGAACTAAGTTCCTCTGCCTAGCACTTCTCTGAATCCAAGGTCTGCCAAAGAAGCCTTTTTGAACTTATGTATGGGCAGCATCTCCTCCCCACAGCCATTCAATCTCAATTACCTAACATTCCTCCTGATATCCTAAAACCTCGTATAGTTCATTTATGGCTGATCTATGGAAATATGCACATACACACAGCTGCCGCAGCCTCAATCATCAGAAGCCCCTCCATCCATTTCCATAGGGGACTTTGTCTACTTTTCCCCTCCTCAACCCATGGCCCCCTTGCAAGGGAAGTGAAATGGCCCATTCAAGGTCATTCTAACCACTTCCACTGCAGCCAAATTAGAAGGCCACCCTTCTTGGGTTCACTTCAGCGATTTAAAACTTGCCACAAATAACACCTCTTATTGTTCCATTCACACAGGCTCCACCCAACTCTGACTTAGTTACCTCCCAGATATTCCAAGGAGGCTGTGGAGTCTCACAGTCAAAACTCCTGATGTTTATCTCCCAGACCTCCTTTCATCTCTTCTTAACATTACTCAGGGTTGAGTTAAGCTTATTGTACTCACTTCCCATCTTCCTCTCTCCTTCTCAAGCACTGGACCTTATTTGGGACTTCTGGCTTTTGGGGACTTTCATTGACCTAACCCCCACCCAAATCTCTTTTTTCTCCTTCTGTTTTCTATATCTCATTTTTGGCTCCACAAACAGTTGCCCTGAACTTGAAGCAGCAGCAATGACAAGAGCTGGTGAATACACAAAGAGCCTCATTCCTGTAGACAGCAATGTCAGAGACTCAAGCCTGGAAGCAATTTAAAAAGACAGACCAATTTTCTACTCCTGTTAACAGGTTTATCATGTTGGTTCTTGTAATATGCCCAAGTATAGGCTTGTCAAATAGCACAGAGACTGACTTGGCTCATATTCCACAACCTGCTATTGCTCACCCAGTAACATGGTTTGATAATTCCCCTTCAGTATATCTTAATTCTACCAATTTTTAACCTGGTCTCTTGTTAACTACGGGGACCACCCAACAATTTTTGTTTAATTACTCAGGATTGTCTTCTTGGCCTCCACTTTTTGTTTTCCAAAATAATCCTTATTGTTATTACACCAAGCCTCAAACCCAGGTTCATCAAATTTCAGAAGGACCAAATCAAGGGGCCAAATTTACTTTTCTCACTGACAGAGGCTCTCCTGCTGTACAGAAAATTAATGCTAATTACTCATTAAACAGACCTCCATGCTCTCACTATAATAACAGGGACCTTCCACATAAAATGTTAAAATGGACTAAATGTGTTACATCACATCCACAAAGTTTTTCTGTTGCATAAAACCTTGGGTGTCTCATGAGGGGCTATGGAATGCTCAGTCCAGAGATATGAGATGGACACTCTATTATAGGAATAATATAACCCATATTCATAGAGAAGGCACAGGCCCTGACACCATCCTGTCCTGGTATAAACAGAAACTTTTATTCCACATTCTAAGAATGGACTTAGGGCCAATCCAGGACTCTATATGGAAGACAGGTCTGACTCAAGGGCCCTTTCCAATCTGGAATTGTGAGTCACATTATGACAATACAAAATAAGTTCTTTGTCTTAATGCATCATTTTACAAAGAATTTTATCTTACAGCATGTGTCCTAAATTCTTATTTGTTACTGTCTGGACTCATTCAAGTATGATATAATGCTTTACAAGATATATATCATATTACATGTGAAAACTGCATGTTGCAGCACTCTGTTAATTGGACCATATGGCAGGACACAGAACAATCTGTTATGATTCTTAAAAGGTCAGTGGCTACTTGGCTCCCTGTAAAAGTAAAAGTGCCATGGCAGGAAATACCCTCAATAGCATTTATGGAAGAGTGGGTAAGGCATTTAAAACACCAGAGCAAGTTTTTATTGGGTTGTTGATAGCTGGTATTTTCAGATTGGCTGGACTCTGCCTCTGTTTCCACAGCAACAGTGGCTTTACACCAAGAAGTTCAAACTACAGATTACCTCCAATCATTTTATAAGAAATATACCTAAACCTGGGAAACTCAAGTATATATTGATCAGGAGGTTCTGAGTGAGGTTCAGCAAGTAAATGACTCTGTTATATGGCTAGGAGAACAAGTACAAGATTTACAATGCATTCAGAGACTCCAATGCCATTATAATATAACCAACTATTGTGTTACTAAAGTTTCATACAATAACATTGTTGATGGTATATCTTCCAAGAAATGTCTGTTAGCTTCCTATCTCATTTATGATTTTGTGTGTGTGTGTGTGTGTGTGTGTGTGTGTGTGTGCATGTGTTAAGATTTGGGAGTTCTTTATATGTCCTGGAGATTAGTGCTCTGTCTGATGTGTAGCAAAAATTTTCTTCCAGAATATACACACTTACTTATTCACCTCATTGATTGTTTCTTTTGATGAAAGGAAGCTTTTTAGTTTGAATCCATACCATTTATTGATTCTTGATTTTATTTCTTGCTTGTTAAGGAAGTCAGGGCCTAATCTGATATGATGATGGTTTGGGCGTATGTTTTTCTCTATTAGGCACAGGGTCTCTGGTCTAATTTCTAGAACTTTGATCCGCTTTGAGTTGATTTTTGTGCATGATGGGAGAAAAGGTTTTGGGTTGTTCTTTATTTTTTCCCCCCTGCATATGGATTTCCAGTTTTCTCAGCACCAGAGGCTATCTGTTCTTCAATGTATGTTTTGGTCACCTTTGTCTAGTATGAGATAACTGCATTGATGTGGGTTTGTCTCTGTGTCTTCTATTCTGCATCATTGGTCTACCTCTCAATTTTGGTGCCAATACCATGCTGTTTTTCTTACTATAGCTTTGTAGCATAGCTTAAGGTCTGGTATTGTGATGCCTCCTGCTTCTCTCTTCTTACTAAGAATTGCTTTGGCTATTCTGGGTCTCTTATTTTTCCAAATGAATTTCATAATTCCTTTTTCTCTTTCTATAAGGAGTGATGTTGAGATTTGAATTGGGATTACATTGAATCTATACAGCACTTTGGGTAGTATGGCCATTTTGATAATATTGATTCTGCCTATCCAAGAGCATAGGAAATCTTTCCATCTTCTAAGATCTTCCATTTCTTTCTTTAGTGTCCTGTAGTTTTCATTGTAGAGGTCTTTTACTTCTCTTGTTATATTGATTTTACTGTTTTTGTGAGGCTATTGTGAGTGGTGTATTTTTCCTAATTTCTCTTTCAGAGGGTTCATTACTGGTGTACAAAAATACCTGTGATTTATGAATGTTGATTTTACATGCTGTGTTGCTGAATTAATTTATTAATTCTGGAAAGTTTTCTTGTGAAAATTTTTTGGATTCTCTAAGTATAGTAGCATGCTGTTGGCAAATAATGGTAATTTGAGTTCTTCTTTTCCTATTTGTATCACTTTAATGTCTTTCATCTGTCGAATTGTTCTGGCTAGATTTTCAAGGACTATGTTGAATACAAGTGGTGAAAGAGAGAATCCCTGTCTTGTTCCAGTTTTTAGAGGGAATTCTTCCAATCTTTCTCCATTTAGGATGATGTTGGCCTTTGGTTTAGCATAAATTGATTTTACAATGTTGAGGTATGTCTCTACTATCCCTTGTTTTTCTAGGATTTTAGACATCAAAGAGTACTTTATTTCATCAAATGCTTTCTCTGTATCAATTGATAAAATTATATGATTCTTATCTTTCAGTCTACTGATGCGATGGGTTATGTTTATTGATTTCCATATGTTGAGCCAACCTTGTATCCCATGAAATAACTACAATTGGTCATGATGCACTATTTTTTAAATATGTTTTTGTATGCAATTTGCCAAAATCTTATGAGAATTTTTGCATCTATACTTATAAGGGATATTGGTCTAAAATTTTCTTTTTTTTGATGTGTCTCTAGACTCACATGTGATACTAGACTCACATTAGGATGATACTAGCCTTGTAGAATGAGTTTGGATGGGTCTCTTCCTTTTTTATTTCATGGAATAATTTGAGGAGTATTGGTGTTAGTTCTTCTTTGTGGGCCTTGTAGAACTTGGCTGAGAATCTGTCTGGTCCTGGGATTTTCTTGGTCAGTAGGCTTTCTATTTCTTCTATTTCATCTTCTATTTCTTCACTTGAAAATAATCTGTTTATGTTGTGAATGACCTCCTAGTTCAGAGTGAGTAGGTCATATGCCTGTAGAAAATTTTGGTATCTTTGTGATTTTCTACTTTACTGGTGTATAAATTTTCAAAATAGGTTCTAGTTATCCTCTGAATTTCAGTAGAGTCTGTCATGATATTTCCTTTTTATCACAAAGTTTAGTCATTTGGTTTTCTTCTGTTCTTCTTGTTAGGGTAGCTAAGTGTTTGTCAATTTTATTTTTTAAAGAACCAGCTTTTTGTTTTGTCAATTTTTTGAATTGTTTCTTTTGTTTTAATTTCATTGATTTCATTCCTGATTTTAATTATTTTCTGTATTCTATTTCTTTGGATGTTGGTTTGCTCTTTTTTTTTAGGGTTTTGAGTTGTATTGTCAGGTCATTTACTTGTTGACTTTTTCTTTTTTTAATGGATGAGGTTAATGCAATAAACTTTCCTCTTAGCACCACCTTCATAGTATCCCAGAGATTTTGATATATTGTACGGGAGTTCTCATTTACCTGTAAGATTTTTTTTATCTCCTCCCTTATGTCTTCTGTTATCCATGCATTATTTAATAGTGTATTATTGTGTCTCCAGGTGTTGGATTATCTTGTATTATTTAATCTGTCATTAATTTCTAATTTCATTCCATTGTGGTCAAATAGAATGTAGGGTATTAGCTCTATTTTTTTTTGGAGGGGGTATTTCCTAAGACTATCTTTGTGGCACAGCATATGACCTATTTTAGAAAAGGATTTATGTGCTGCTGAGAAAAAAATGCATTTGCTTTTTGATGGGTACAATATTTTATATATGTCTGTTAAGTCTAAATTATTTATTGTTTTATTGAGTTCTGTAGTTTCACTGTTAAATTTTTGTTTGGAAGACTTATCCAGTGGTGAAAGGAATGTGTTAAAGTCACCCAGGATTATTGTGTTGTGGTCTATTTGATTCTTGAAGTTGAGTAGGGGTTGTTTGATATACATATATGCACCATTGTTTGGGGCATAGATTTTTTTATTGTTATCTCTTGTTGATATATGATTCCCTTAAGCAGTAGGAAATGACTTTCTTTATTTCATTTTACTAACTTTGGTTTGAAGTCCACTTTATCTCATATGAGGATGGAAACCAATGCTTGTTTACACAATCTATGTGAGTAATACATTTTTTTTCCCATTCTTTCACCTTCAGTCTGTGAATGTCTTTTCCTATATGATGAGTCTCTTGGAGGCAGCATATCCTTGGGCCTTTTTAAAAAAAAAAAAATCCAATTTACCAGTCAGTGTCTTTTAACTGATGAGTTTAGGGCATTCACATTTGGGGTTATTATTGAGACATGGTTTGTATTCCCAGTCGTTTTGATTTGTGTTTGGTTTTTAACTTGACTAGGTTTCTCCTTGGATTGGTCTTTCTTCTACTATAGTTCCTCCATTTGCAAATTTTTATTGTTGTTTTTATTTCCTCCTCATGAAATATTTAACCAAGTGTGTTCTCTTGTGCAGGCTTTCTTACTGTAAATTCTTTTAACTTTTACTTATCTTGAAAGGTTTTTATTTCATAATCAAACCTAAAACTTAGTTTTATGGATATAAGATTCTTGGTTGGCACCTATTGTGTTTCAGAGCTGGGTGTATGTTGTTCAAAACTCTTCTAGCTTTAAGTATCTGGCCTGAGAAGTCTGCAGAGTTCCTGGTTTGCTTTTCCCTGTATGTAATCTAATTCCTTTCTCTTGTGGATTTTAAAATTCTCTTCTTTCACTAGGCATTTTTATTATAATTTGCCTTGGTGTAGATCTGTTGTGATTCTGTGCATTTGGTGTCCTGTAAGCCTCTTGTATTTGAGTTTCCAATTTATTCTTTATGTTTGGAAATTTTTCTGATATTATTTTATTGCATAGATTGTTCATTCCTTTGGTTTGAAACTCTATGCCTTCCTCTATCCCAATAATTCTTAAATTTTGTCTCTTTATGTTATCCCATAATCCTTGGATGTTCTGTTTATAGTTTCTTACCATCTGCACTATGAGGTCAACTCTATTTTTCAAGATTATATATTTTGTCTTTATTGTATGAAGTTCTGTCTTCAAAGTTATATAATCTCTTGGTGAGGCTTTCTATTGAGTTTTTTATTTGGTTTATTATGTGTTTTATTTCAAAGATTTCTTTTTGATTCTTCTTTAGAATCTCTATCTCTTTATTGTAGTAATCCTTTGCTTCCTGTATTTGCCTATGTAGCTCTTTATCAAAATGATCTGCTGCTGCCTGTGTTTGCTCCCTTACATCATCCTTTAATTCAAAGAACATTTTAACTATGTACATCTTGAACTCCTTCTCTGACATTTCTTTATATGTGCTGACCATGGATTCTAATAATGAGTATTTTGGTTTCTTGGGGACACTCTCTTCCATTGTTTTTCATGTGTGTATTTCCTTCTAGCATTTTAGCTCTGAGATGTTATATATTTTTTATCCTGTAGGCTTATAGATTTCCCGCAGGGTTTTAAAATCTCTCCTTTAAGGGGAAGACCAATATTAACAGATCCCAATACAAACAATATTTAGCTTTAAACCAAGTAGCTCTAGATAGGACATTTATGGCTTTGTCACAATATACAGAAATTATAAGTTTAATTATTATCTACAATAAAAACAGTAAGTTTGCAAAAGGGTCTACAATTTCTGCTGGTAGACTAGAGAGAAGTGGCGGTGGTGTGTAAGATGAGATGTTTGGGAGATAGGAAGTGAGGATACAGAGTTATTAGATCTTAGAAAGCATAAAAGAGGAATCCAAAAGAAGTTGGCTAGTAGCAGAAAAGAGAGAATGAGATTTGGGGAAGACAAGTAAGTAGGAAGAAAATAGAGTGAATATAAAAAACAAGAAAATATAAAAATTAACAAAAATAAAAAATTTAAAAAATAGAACATAAAAGACTCTCTAATACAACTGTAATATGCCAATCACATATCCCAGTCCTCAGTAGCCTAAGGCAAGTGAAATACATGGTTTCACAAAGGTTGGGGGTAAGAGGGCAGGAAAAGAGAGAGTGACAGAAAAGAAAAAAATTAGAAAAAAATTGTCAAGGTAAATAAAAAGGATTGCTTTTGTTGGAGTACAATATTTTTCTGCTTTCCCTCTCGTCCAGTAGATGGGGTTGTCTGTTGTTTGGTAGTATCAGCCCCTCTCAGGATGGTGCAGGTGATTAACATATATGTGTTGGTCTTAGAGGTGGAGCTTCTGGTGGTGAGGTTTAATGCTTTCCAATTCCTGTGGAAAAAATCCATTTCAAGGATCTCCTTTGGGGCCCCTGATGTGATGTGGGTTCCTGTTCTTGTCTCCTTATATCATCTGTAGATCTCACAATCCTGGTCTTCCTTGGGACTCAATAGTGTTCTCTTACCCATTGTCTCTAATTTTAGTAATGTGTGTTTTCTGTTTATTTTGTTTAGTCTGGATAAGGGTTTATCAATTTATCTTTTCAAGGGTTTTTCAATTTATCTTATTGTTTGTTTTATTAATCATTAGTATTATTCTTTTTGACTAATTTCAGCTTATCATTTATATTTTTATATTGACTTCGAGTTATGTTTTTCTACGACTTGTTCCATAACAAGTCTGATATTAGGTGTCCCCTAAAAGCTTATATGTGAGGTGATGCAAAATGTTCAGAAGTGAGACTGTGAGGTTATGACAGTCTACACCCAACTAGTAGGGATTAGCTTGATGATAGAAGCAGGCAGGTTCCATGTGGCTGGGGAATATAGGTAATCAAAGATATGATTTGGGGGTATCTATTTTGTTTATTATTTCTATCTCTACTTCCTGGTACCATACACCTAGCTGCTTTTCTCTATGACACTTCACTGCCATATTCTGCCTTCCTCCCACTCAGAGCAATGGAGTTTGCCATCGATAAATATAGAATTCTGAGGTATTGATATCCCAAATTAATCTTTTACCCTCTCAAGTTGTTCTCATTAGGTCTTTTAGTAATAGTGGTGAAAAAGCTGAATAAAACGAAAAAGCTTAATTGTGGTCATTCCTGTGACTAACAAGACCATGTGGTTCAGAATTATTTGGAGCTTTTTGAAATTTGTGGTAGGGATTTTGAAAAGTTTACTGATATAAGCTTGAAAAGCTTTAAAATGTTGTACATGTACCTTAATGAGTAATTCTTGAGGGATCCCAGAAAACCAGGATGCCCATAGGACTATGGACAGTCAAGATAGGGCTCAGTAGATTTCAAAGGAAAATGAAGAATCTAAAATAAGTTGGACTTGAGGTCATTCGTGCTACATCCTGGATAAGAAATTCTCTAAATTTTACTCATGTCCTGAGACTTTTGTGAGGCTGAATTTAAAGTTCTGATGAACTTTTCATCTGACAGAGGAAATTTCTAGGCAGCATAATATTCAGCACTGGCATGAACACTGATGGCAACTTTTAGCCAAGTTTATGGAGATAAGCAGGAAAAAATGTTTTTAGAAACATGCAGTTTGGCCAGAAAACTGTGAGTAAAACTTTGGCTACAGAATGTGTGGTTGTTAAAGAAATACATTTTTTTTTTCCCCAGAGACAACAGAAAGATGGCATGAGGGTAACTCAGTAATTGGAAAGACCACACACATCTCAAGCTTAAAGATGGAGAAGTAAAGTTTCCTATTAAAAAAAAGAGATCAAGACACAGCCCTCCGTGTCCTTTCTGGAAATCTGCTATGAAATCAACTGTTAACCATATAGAAGTATCTTTATAAATAAAACCTCTTTTTCTTAGTTTTATGAAAAATTTCTCTTGTTTATAAATTCTTTAAGTTACATCTTATAATTGATTTTCTAATATTTGATATTTTTTCTACTCACATTTCTAATTTATCAGGCATTGTTCCTTTCTTTCTCTTTTTTGATTCCCTTTTGTGTGTGTGTGTGTGTGTGTGTGTGCGCGTGTGTGTTGCTTAAAATTGAACCCAAGACCTTGTACATGCAAGGCATGCACTCTACCAAATAAGCTATATACACAGTTCCAGACATTATTTCTTAAAAAATATTTCTAGGGGGCTTGAGATATATCTCAGTTGGTAAGGTGCTTGCCTCACATGCACAAGCCCTTGGGTTCAATCCCCAGCACCAGAAAAAATATATATATATTTCTAATATACAATTTCTACTTTTTCACTTGCTATTTTTTTCTGAATTTTATTCAGTTTTTTATTGTTAATTAGTTTATTAAATGTCTTTCATATGGTTATTTGGTATTGCTTAGATAATTAAAAACTCTTGGTTTCCTAAATGTCAATGACTAGTGTTATATTGGCTCTTTGCTTTAGTTAATTTTACTCTTTCCTTTGTGTGTTGTTATTTTCATTGAGATGTTTCCTTTTAGATATCCCCTTAAAGGGAATCATTATTGTCATGTTGTAAAATGTCTGCAAGTTACTAAATAAACAAAAACATCTCAGGTGTAAAAAAAAAAAAAAAAAGAGAGAATACTGAGGCATTCTACTTGCACAGGGATAACTAGGAAGTCATTTTGTTTTGCTCATATACACAAGAGTTCAGAGCATTTTACAACAATGTTTCCAGGAGGCTTGGCTCATGTTTTATGATGGTGTCAGGCCTTGACCACAACAACCATGTGGTACTGTTTCTGCAGGATGACGGGGTTAGAGGAATAGAGACTTCCAATAAAATTTCAAAGAAAGAGCAGGCAAAGAATCACAGAATCAGAGTACCTGCAGCCAGCCGGTGAGAGATCATTGCATGTAGAAGTGAAAATGAAGCTGAAGCTACTGTGGAGACCTCTGATATTAAGAAGCACCAGTACAGAGCCATGTGTGGTGGCACTTGCCTGTACTCCCAGCAACTCAGAAGGCTGAGGCAGAAATTTTGAAAATTGAGGCCAATCTCAACAACTTAATGAGGCCCTAAACAATGGTACAACATTCCATCTCAAAAATACATATTTTGAAAGATGTCTGGGGATGTGTTTCAGTGATTAAATGTCTATGCCTGTTCTTTAAAGAAAAAATAAATAAATACATCTAAGGTGGAACATCTGCTGAAGAAAGTTACAGAAATTTAGCTCCAGCATAGAAAAGTCAACACAAAAGCCACGCGGCCTGCAACCAGCAAAGAAAAGAGCTATGCAAGCCTTTTAGAGAGAACATTATGAAGCCCCTTATACTGGGAGTGCAGCTCTAGGCCTTTTTCTCAGCTGGATTTCAGTCTTGCTTGGGTCCCTCTTCTTCCTCCAATTCACCTATTTCTTCCTTTTGGAAATGAAATGTGTATTCTTTGCCTTAATATATTACATATATGTAACATACTTTTGATTTTTATAGGAGCTTATGGTGACTCTTTACCTTAAATTTCAGAGGAGACTTTGGAATTGGACTTTTGATAATCCTGGAACTGTTGAAACTATGGGAACTCTTGGAAGTGTATTAACTGCATTTTTCATTGATGAGCATGAGATAAGCATGAGCTTCTGGGGGCCAGGAATGGAATTTTATTGTTCAAATGCCAGGTGTTCCACAAAATCTCACCTGTGAAAAATTCACGAAGATTTATAGATGAAATGAATCAATTGTGAGAACATTAACCTGATTGGTGAATTAATGTCCTGATAGTGATTACCTGGATACTAGTGAGGCATGAAGATAGTTCTCTCATGGGTAGCCAGGATAAGAATCTTGGAGGACAGAGGGAAAAGTGGACATCATGTCAACCTGGGAGGAGGCAGCAGATCTGAGAGACATTCTGTGGCTAATTACTTCCTTTATTGTTAACAACAAGCCTGTTTGTATTCCTCACATCTTTAACCACAGTGCCCTTCCTCACTTACCCTAGAAATGTCTGTCCAAAAGCAAGATATCTACCACAATGCTTTCTTTTTCTGATAGGCACAACTATCATGTTTCACTGTGTCAAAAGGGATTAACAGAAAGCATTTCTCATTGCCTTATTAAATTCAGAGTTGGAAGAGCTTGATTGGAACATGTTCTAGCATTTCTCAAACCATCAATCATCTGTGCCTGGCCATCAGGTATACCTTTATTATTATTATTATTTTGGTGTGGACAAACAAAGCTTAATATTGCTTATTTACCTTTTTTTAAAAAACTTTGAAAGTCTATTCAACATAAAAAAACAATTTTTTTATAAAACATATAATATTTAATAAATTGTCTTTGTGGCTCCTAGTAATAAGTCCTTATTTTTTACATAGTATAAAGTATATTTTTATGCAGGACTGAATTAAGACCCCAGAGATCTTAAACAATATTACTAGTTAACAACACAAATCCCAAATGGAACAAAGATTTATAATGGAACAAATGGAACAAAGATGAATAATCTTTGTAGTGCACTTTCACCTTGTTGAAGCTGAAGCTGCTCCTTTTGGATATTATTCCACTTCAATGTGAAGCAGACTGTTAGGTTTCCATTAATGGTTTTATTACACAGATTTTTAGGAGAAAAAGATGGTTTCAATTTATTCCACAATTCATAGTCCTCAGAAGAGACTATAACCCAGGGTGTTTTGAATAACTGAAGGCTCATTACTAGACAAAATCTCTCGGTGCAACTATAAAAATACACATCTGCACCTTAGCTATATTATCAGTATATTTGGGAAGCAAAATAAGATGATTTTCTTGTTCTCACAAGCCACTTGTTGTTGTTTGAAAATCTGAATATTTTCATCATTTATAACTTCTGTTTTGGATAATAGTTCTGACCACCATGTTTTTTTTTTTTAACAGCTTGAAGCCAGTTTAAACAACTATCACATATTCTTCAAATTTGCTTTTAAGTAATTACTTTATCTAGCATCCAAGTGAGGTATATTGCTTTTTCTTCCTGTAAACTATTAGAGAGTACAAGCAGGCAATCTATCACCACTCCAATAACTTCTAGCCTCACCAAATAACCTACAACTTATATTTCTTTTTCTCCTTAAAGTTAAAGCTACATTCAATCTCAAATTTCTGATAAACAAAAGTTGAGCCATTGTTCCATGATTTCGAGAAATCTCAGGGGAAAATATACACATTGTATTTAGATGTTACATGATGAGCTTTCTGCCTGTGAAGAACCAGTCACTGGAATTAACCAAGTATTTTTGATCATAGGGGTAATTTTTCTGCCAGGTGGCCTACACAAGCCAGTTCTTTTTTTTTTTTTTTTACATGTCACAGCCCCCACTTATAGAGAACTAATTTTTTTTTCTATAGCAAGATTTAGAAAACGATGTTGAACTTTCCGCAGTAGATCGCCTTTCAGAATTTACCTGGGCTTTTCACAGCTTGTTAAACTGTTCTATTGATATAAGCAGCTGTTTTGGGGTTTTCTCAACTCCTCATGTTTTTATTAGTGAATAATTTCCAGCACCTCAAAGTACTGCTGGCACATCTTCCCAGCACCAGTACTGGCAAAAATTGCCTCAGGACAGCTTAGAGCTTCACTAGGTTCCAGGGCCAGGTCACACTCATGGGCATTCAAAATGGGCTGCCCTGAGTGCACAGCCCACATGCATCCAGGTATAATTTTGGGGGGAAATGGAGTACCTGGATTAAACTTAGGTGCATTTGAACACTGAGCCACATCCTCAGCCCTATTTTTATTTTATTTAGAGACAGGGACTCACTGAGTTACTTAGTGCCTCACTTTTGTTGAGGTTGGCTTGAGATCTCCTGCCTCAGCCTCTGGGGATGCTGGGATTACAGGCATACACTACTGTGCTGACTCAAGTATACTTTCAAAATCTCTTAGACAACAGAAATTGTTGGCATTTCTCTCTTGAAGCCCCTCCCCTTCAGGCCCTCTCCTTTGTTTATATACCTCTAATACATCTTATTACTTTGCTCTCATCCATGTGTCTGTGTGTTTATTTCTCACATTGGCAAGAGAAAAAATCAATTTATCTAAATCTGCTAACAAGAGTAGTAGACAAGTAATATGTGGCTGGAGGAAATGGGTTATTGGGCGTGTGCATAACAGGGTTATATTTTGTTATAACAAGTGGAATCTCTCTGTTTCCTGGTGCCTTGTACTGAGCTGCTTTCCTTCACACTCTTCAGCCTTCATAACCTTCCTTCTCTCCAGTGCAAAGCAACAGAATCAGCCATTTATAGATCTAGATCTCTAAAATCTTGATACTCTAAATAAACTTTTTCTCCTTGATAACTGTTCTCATCCGATATTTTGATCACACCAAAAAAAAAAAAAAAAAAAAAGGCTGATTAAAATAACTTTGAAATGCATTTTTGTGTATTAATTGGGGATTTCTATGATTTTTTAAAAATATATAGGTACTCCACCCCAGTTAAAACAAAAAAATAAAAAATTAATAATAACCTACCTTCATTCTACTTCATTCTATTCTGCAGATTCTGGAATATTTATGTTTGTTTTTGATTCTAGATATGTTTAAATTTACCCCTGATTACTTCAATAATTTCCTCATTATTTAAATATGTGTTGTTTGCATTCAAATATCTGTAGATGCTTCTGTGGATTTCTAGTATCATTCTCTTATGGTGTGATAAGAAGCAAGAGATTATTTTGTTATTTTATAGGTGATTAGGCTTACTTTATGGCCTCCTATGTAATTTTTTTCTCAAATTTTCTGTGTACTCTTTAAAAGAATATGGATTCAACAGCTGCTAGAACATGCATGTTTGTTAAGCCCACTTGATCTGAAGGGTAATTGAACTTGCGTATTTCTGAGTATAACTTTGTATGAGTGATTGTCTTGTGATTATGAAGTAACAAATCACTCACAAGTATTTTATTAGGATCTATTTCCCATTACATCAAATAATGTCTCTTTATAAATTCTGATATACAGACATTTAGTATATATGTTTATAAACATTGTATATATTTGATGGAAATTTTTCTTAATCTGTACATATGACTTCCTTTAGTCTGACTGATTTTGGCTTGATCTCTGCTTTTCTGATATGATTGTCATTACATTTTCTAGTTTTCAGATTCCATTTGCATGAGATAATTTTCCATCCTTTATTTTCTTATGAGCCACATGGGTTTCTTGTAGATAAAGTACAGGAGCATTTTTTTAAATGAACTACACCACTATTTGTCTCTTAAGTGGATAATTAACACAATACGCAATCAGTGATTTTATTGTTTGTTTTATGGGATTATTACAATTTATATACTATTAGAATTCATTTTAACTATTATTACAAATAAGCTCATGTGATCAATTTTATTTATCATGACATTCTCACTCTTTCACCCTCCCTTCACACAACCCTTCAATTTTACTCTTCCCCCTTCTTCATTTTAATTCGTGCATTATAACTAAATATAAAGTGGGATTTTTTGGGAAATATTTATATGCCATATAATTTAATAAATTATATCCACCAGTAGCACTTCTTTTCCCTTTATATCTTACCTCTCTTTCATTAACCTTTCTACTATTTTTATGAAATCCTGTTTGTGTTTATCATTAATTTTCACATATAAAATAAAATATTTAAACCTTGATAATTGGTTTTTTATTTGCACAAAGATAGTAGTAGTGTACTAAAATGAATAATTTTGGGATATTTTTGGATTTTGCTACAGTGGTATCAAGATTTATTTGGGGCACTTTCTTCCCTTGTTTTTTTATGTTGATTGTGTATCTTCCTTTCTTGCAATGCGGATCAGAGTTATGGTGGCTCCTATCCTATAATCCTCTATTGACACTACAAATTACCTGTATCTCACCTTGGAGTTACTTCCATTCCCTAGCAGAAATCCTCAGATGGACACTAATGTCACCAATGTTGGTGGTGGTGGTACTGGATGTGCTTCAAGAGGGCAGTGGGAATGGCCTTAATGGGCTCCCAAAATAGTCCCCAAAGGCAGTTATGGGCCTTCAGTCGCACTCCTGTTAGTCTGTAGGAACTGTGGAGTGGAACTGGGACAGGCCCAGGCCTCACTTGGGTGGAGTCTTTTCATGCAGGGGTTTCCACAGCAACTGTTACTGTGAGTGTGGGCTCCCCTGTGGCTGGTGGCTAGCAATCTCTGGTCTGCCCATAGCTGGGTATCCATGGAGTTCCCTGAAGGCAGTTTGGGCTGGTAGATTAGAATTTTTTAAAAAAATGTATGTTATCTGCTATAAACAAAGCTCATGTTGAAAGACATGCATAGACTGAACATGAGAGAATGGAGAATAATATCACAAGCAAACGAAGCTTGAAGACAAAAAGTAATTACTCCAATATCCTAAAAAGCAAGCTTCAAGCCAAAATAAAATTGACAAATGTATATTCATATGCTTATGAATAAATGGAATAATTCTGCAAGAAAATATAGTTATATTAAATATGCATTCCTTAAATTTCAGTGTTCATAATTACCACAATACTTCAGGTGCAGCAGTGCTCTACACAAAGGCTCAGACTGATTACACTAAAATAATACTGGGTGATTTTAATGTAGCATTCTCTAATCAGTTCTGGTCATGGAAATATATGACTGAATTGTCTCTGGTGAGTAAACTCCCGGGAATAATAGGTGTCCTATTTCCCCTAGCTGAGACATTCTGCTGTTTTTCTCAGGAATTATTGAGATAACCAAAGCAGTCTTGGTCACAGCACATATCTAATTATAAATAACAACACTTTTGCTTCTGTATCTTACCTCTGTCTCCCTTTTTTTTTTTTTTTTTTTTTTTTTTTTTTTTTTTTTTTTTTTTTTTTTTTTTTTGCAGCTGGTACCAAAGTGGGACACTAACACCTCAAACAGAAACCTCTCTGGACATGTTGACAGGAGAAGGGAGTAGTTTACCACCTGGAACAGGCAAGTGATGCACATCTCTCATTGGCTGGTACCCATCCCCTACTGGTAAGCTAGGGAAAAATCCCCTATCTGAGGCTCAATATTGTCATCAGGCTGACCTCTCCTATTTATTTTGCAAGGCTAGACATACTGTGAGTTATGCTGACCTTGCTGCTTTGCTGGCAGAAATAGACTTTTGCTGCTTCTGGTACCCAGAAAGTGGTTCCTTACATTCAAAAGATTGGTAAAATATAGGTGAAAAGGTTCATGAGGAGCTGTGATTTTCCATGCTTGTGCTGCATGCTTGGTATCTTTTTTCATGATGCAGTTTCTAAGTTCCCTTTTTCTCAACAAATCCTCCTCTCTTAGCAACAGCTGCCACAGCATCCTTCATGAAGGCATTTCCTCCATCCTCACAACCATCTCCTCCTCTTCAGCCACCAGTTGGATCTTTTCTGGCTGAATGTTTATGGCAAGCAGCTCAGAAGGGAGAGACTCATACCTTGGCTGTTTGCCCTATTAAGCTGAATCCTGCTGGCCAACCAAAGCATGAGCAATTTCCTTTTGTCGTATTTAAAGAATTGTTGCCTCACCCGCACCCTGACCAAGGGCAAAAGGAGGGGAATCCCTTTTTCCAACCCCCTCAAGTTCCCATGACAAAAATGTTTCTAGTTAAAACAGAACACCCTTCCAGCAATTTTTTTCATGTCACTAGAGAGAGCTTTAACATAAATTTAATTACTACTGAAGATGCCCAAGTACAGCTTCCTGGGGAGGTATGTAAAATTCCTACTCAAGGTTCACAGACCTTTACCCCAAAATACTTTTGGATGGATTTCTCATAGTGTTACAGAGGGAAAATCTGTTATTCTTTGGGTGATTGATTCTGATTATACAGGCGTACTATATATATCCAAATGTGGTCCCATATGCCCTTAATCCTCCCCAAAGGATCCTCTGTTGCTCAATTGATTGTGATTCCCTATGATACAAGTACAAAAAAAAACCCTTTAAATAAAAGGGAAGATGCAGGGGGTTTTGCGCTCTACTGTCATTGGAGCGTGTTTACAACTCACTGAAAATAGATCTAAATTAACACTTTGTTTAAATGAACAGGTAATCACAGGGCTATTGGACACCAATGCTGACATCCCCATTATTCCCCTTTCAATACGACCTCATGCATAGCTCCTTCAAAGGGCCACCCTGGTTGGGAGTATAGGAGGAAATAATAAGCAGGTGTCCAAGATCTCCCTATGGCTGTGATGCTCAGCCCCGTCCATTCCACAAAAAATCATCACTCACATTCAGTCATATCTTATATCAACACCTATTCCTATATGGGGCAGAGACATTCAACATAAACTCCAGATGCCATGGAATTGCCTTTTTGGTTGGGGCCTCTGCTGATCTGACTGCCAGGCCACTAAAGGGAAAGTCATCACCTCTCTCTGGGATGGTTGAACAATGGCCACTGTCAAAGGAAAAAGTGGCAGCTGCTAAGACTCTTATTCAAGAACAACTAAAAATGGGGCATACTGAACCTTTAATAGCTATTGGAACACACCTATCTTTGTTATAAAAAAAAGAAATCAGGAAAACAGAGATTATTATATGATTTAATAGAAATTCATAAACAACCCACAATTCTGTTTCAGTCTGGTTTGTCAAACCCAAATTAATATCTCAAGATTTCTCTCTGTGTCACTCACTTAAAGACTTATTTTCCCCCCCACTATTCTTCCCTTTCCTGATGATCACAAAAAAATTGGTTTACTGTTCCTGTTTTTAACCATCATAAGCCTGCTAATATATTTCATTGGAAAGTTATTCCACAAAGAGATGCTAAATGGCCCAACATTATGCCAATATTTTGCGAATTAAGCCTTGATTTCTTTTCATCTAAAATTTCCTCACTTGTTTATCATTATGTGGATGATATTTTACTTGCAGGACAAAACATCATAGATGAAATTTCTACAAATATCACAGGAAGGGCTATTAAGATCAGGACTCTGCATTGCTAAAAAAAGAAATGCAATATTAATTCCCTATCAGCTACCTGAGACAGATGTAACTAAAATAATATTCAATTTCTTTCATCCTAAACTTAACCCTTCCTTCTAAATTTTCCTTAGTTCATTTATAGCAATATCTTGGACATTACAGTTGGGCATATTCTTACATTCCATTAACTATTGATATGTCCTTTCCTTTTTTCCAGTTGTTAAAAGAAACAACAGGACCTTGCCTTTACCCTTTATCTGACTCCTTCTCTAAAACAAGGTCTACAAAAAATATCAAAAAATCATCAGCAATAATGATGGACTGACTTCCTGTACCTAATATCATTATCATTGGTAATTGTTGTTGAAAACCTTTATGCTTTTGTAGCAGTAATTGCTACTTATAACTGAGGATTATGTATATAAGAAGGGTTATACTGTCCTCAATTTTTAGGCCATGACGTTTTGCCTTTTGCTGATATGTGCACTCAACTAATAGCTGATAGCCACACTAGAATTTTATCCTTAAAAAGTGCAGATATTTGTGTTTTATGTCTTACTTATGGAAAAACTTTACAGTTCCCACACTTACAGTTCTACTATCAGGCTGTATTAACTGATTTTTTAGCACTCACTGCCTTTCACATACCTCATGTTTCAAATCACCTCATGTTGGGTGATTTTCTTTGTCACATCAGGTTACACATTCACCCTCTTCCTGATCTCTACTATTCCTCTTGTATTTGGGCTAATGGTGTATACAGATGGAGGTAAACAAAGAGGGGTAGTATCTGTTTTTATTAATGATACATGGACCATTATACCCTGCCTCAAATTTCTTCATAGTGATCTGAATTGGCTTCCATTATCCTGGCACTGAAATTATTTTCTACTACTTTAAACATTACTACAAATTCTCAGTATATAGATAAACTTGTTCCTCAGAATTCTTTACTGTATTAACCCTTATTTGAATTCCAATATACTGTCTCCTTTTTTAACCCTTCAGACTCTTTTACAGTGTTGTACATTCTCTATATTTCTCACTCACATACATAGCCACACCAACATTCCTGGACTTCTGATGGAGCTGTGAAATTCCTTTACCCTTTATATTCATTGCTGTACAATGTCATAGATTTTTTTCATGAAAATTCTCACTCACTAATAAAGATGTTTTCCATTTCTTCTCAAAAGGCTTGTGCCATTGTTAATAACAGTTTTCACTCTACACCATCCTGGGACCCTATGTGAGAATCTGTAAATCCATGAGGCCTACATTCTAATGCACTTTGGCAAATGGACGTTGCCCATTCCCCCGCTCCCCTTTTGTCCTTATTCCTTTCTCCATGTTTACATTGATTATTATTCTGGGCTTATCTGGGCAAGTGCCCATAGATCTGAAAAACTATCTTTTTGCATTTCTCATTTCTTACTCAGCTTTGCCACTATGGGCAAGCTTAGTCATTTAAAAACAGATAAAACCCCAGCATATAAGTCCTGTGCTTTTGCACAACTTTGTACTCATTGGAATATAATTGTATTCCATGGAATTCTTCATAATCTTACTGGACAGCACTTGGTTGAACAAGCGCATCATACTCTTAAGACTTGCCTCTTAAAACAAAAAACAACAACAAAAAAGATAAGGGGAAACTAGCCTCTCTCATGTTACTGATGCCTTAAATATTGCTTTATTTACAGTTAATGCACTCAAAAAGCAATATGGAGGTAATACTCACAATCACTCATATGCCTTGGATAGACACTTTATTACCCCCAAAATACACTGCCAAAAAATTATGTAAAATACAGGATTCCACCAGACCCAGGATAGCGGGTCCCTATGTCTCTGATCACATGGGGAAAGGGATAGGCTGCTGTGCTTACACCAACAGGTCCTTTTTTGATAATGCCTTGGTGCATGAGACCTGTCAATCATGAGTTGGCATCTAGGACTTCACAACCCAGTCCCCAAGTTTTATTTGGTCTTGGATAAGGAAGAGGCCACCAAGCAAAAAGATGCTCACTCTCCTAGAAAGAAAAGAAACACTATAGGAGGGCCCAAAGATACTTGACCTCTAGCAACTTGGGGAGATATAAAATAATTAACAGCCTCAGTGGAATAGCTGTTGGCTCAAATGAGGCTAGAAAGCACTCCAGAAAATTTGGTTACTGCCTTGTTTGTTAACACAGACTCTCTACATTTACACAAAACTCTGTAAATGTTTTGATCCTTATGATAATGTTGTTTTGCTATTGTCAATGCCAAATCTCTATTTTACCTCCACAAATATTAAAGAGAAAACAAGTTTTATTCATCCAAAGGGCCATAGGAAAAAAAAAAAAAATGGGAGTTGTAATTATTCTGGCTGTGGAAATATAGAAAACATACAATTTTCTCTGGTGGTCAAACTCTTGGGGAATAAAGGGCATCGTGTTTCCCATAGCTGAAACAATTGTCCAGTTTTTCCCAGGGACAGCTGAGATAACCAATGCATGCTTGGCCATAGCACATATCTAATCATAAACAAAAACATCTTACTTTGTGACCTAATGTAACCTATTGGTATAAATAAAGCCAGCAGCCAGACAAGCAGCCATTTGGCCTCTGCATCTTACCTCCATCTCCCATTGGTCCCCTCACACACTGTCAAGCCAGGACCACACTGATACCAAAACCAGACAGACAGAAACATCGAGGAAAAACAAACAAACAAACAAACAATAACAACAAAAACACCACAGACCAACACACCTGATAACATGATGGAAAAATCCTTAATAAGAGATCAGCAAGCCACATATGAAAACACATCGGAAAAATGATACACCATCAGCAACAGGGTTTCATTCTAGGGATGCAAGTTTATTTCAGCATTCACAAACCCATCACTGTAGTTCACCTCATAATAAGATGGAAAGTCCATTAATGTGATCATCTCCATGAGGCACAAAAGGCCTTGAAAAAAATCTAGCACCTATTTCTGTTAAAAACCCTGAGAAACTAGTAGTGGAAAGAACTTACATACAGAATATGTCATAAAGATGTTAATCACCAAACTACAGGAAACATCATTCTGAATGAAAAGAAAAATTAAAAAAAAACAATTTGCTCTAAATCAGGAACAAGACAACAACATTGTTTACTCTCACCATTCCTGTTCAATATGGTCCTCAAAACATTAGCTGACAATCAGAAAGTGAAGGAAATCAAAACAATACAGAGAAGAGAAAATATAAAATCTTCAAAATAACTGTTTGCCAATGACATGATCCTATATGTAGAAGCTTAAAAATTCTCCACCAGAAGAATTCTAGAGCTTATAAATGAGTTCAGCAAAGTTATCAGGATTACACAAGCAACAATTGTAAATCAATAGCTTTTATATGCTCTAACAGTGACTCCTCTGGGGGAAATGTCAGAAAAACCCTAGCATTCAAAGTAACCTAAAAAAGAAGAGAATAGAAAAGAATGACAACAACAACTTAGGAATTAATCTAACCAAGGAGATAAGAAAGCCCTAAATGAACCTTGTAGAACACTGAAAAAAGATTTTTAGAAAGACCTTAGAGGATGGAAACACTTCCCATATACTTATATGGGCAGAATTAATATTGTCTAAATGGACATACCCACCAAAAGCGCCATACAGATTCAATACAATCACTATCAAAATATTAATGACATTCTTTACAGATACAGAAAAAATAAACAATGCACACATTTACAAGAATAAGACACTCAGAGTAGACAGAGCAGTATTTAGCAAACAAAGAGAAGCCGAAGGCATCACAATACCTGATCTGAAATACTACTACAGTGCTGTACTTATGGAAACACCATCATCCTGGCATCAAAACTGTCATGAAGACCAAGAGAACAGAATAGAATACACAGAGACAAACCCACATGCTTCCAGTCATCTGACATTTGGCAAGGGTGCTCCAAAGCACAGGAAAAAAGATAAACTAAAAAGTTTCTTCACCAAAAATAAAATTAAGAGCATAAAGAGAGCACCTACAGAATGGCCCAAAATATTAGAGAACTCAAAAAAAGAAATAACCCTTAACACCCCCTCAAAAAAATAAAATTATAAAACAAACAAAAACAAATGCAAAACTTTGAAACCAAAAAACAACCAACAAATGGGGCAAAGTAACTAGATAGAAACTTCTTGAATGAAGAAACACAGATGGCCAACATACATATGAAGAAATGTTCAACACCTCTAGTAATCAGGGAAATGTTTATTAAAATTACAGTAAGACTACATCATACCTCAGGAAGAGGAACGAAGGACACACTATTATAAGAATATAGGGAAGATCAGAAGTGCAAAAGGAGATGAAAGGCAGAGTGTTGGCATGGGAAATGGGAGGTAGTGCAGAATAAAAACTTTAAAAACCACGTGGTGTGCATATATAAATATAACACAGAGAATATCAGTTTACGTATAAGAAGAAAGAATCTGTCAAACATGCATAAATGGACAAGTGAATGGAAGTCTAGCAGAATGGAGGAAGGACAGCAGAAGAGAGAAGGAAGACTAGAGAAGAGGAGGAAGGAAAACGAGGAGGATCACAAACTGCAATAGAAGGTTCATGAATGCATCCATATGTCAAGAAGAACCCAAACGATATGAATAACTACAAAGCTCTAATGATAATAAAAAAGAGAGAATACTGATACAAAACACCAAAAATCTCTGGCAGAGATTATAAACAGCACAAAGTAGCAAGTGCTTACACTTAGTAACTCAACAAACAAACAAAAAATGCCAAAAATGCTGATGTTATACCTCAAGGCTTTACAAAAGCAGACATAATCTAATTGCAAAACCTGTAGCAAAGAGGGAACAGTTTAGATCGGAGCTGAAAATGAATAAATAGAGAATAGCTAAACAAAACTAAAATCAATGACAAAAAGAATTGTTTTATTGAAAGAGTAAAAAAAAATCGTTAAGTCCTTCAGAAATTAACCAAAAAAAAAAAAAAAAAAGAGAGAGAGAGAGAGGGAATGCAATCAATACGTATGGAGATGAAAAAGGAGTGGATATCACAGGCATTTCTGAAATTAAGAGTGTCATTATAGCCTATTTTGAAAACTTACATTCCAGTGATTGAAAAAGTAAAGTAGATATAAATTCCTAGAAACTTTTTTCCTACCCAAATTGAAGCAAGAAGACATAGAAGCCCAGAGATCAATGTCAACGATGCAGAATGAAACAGTCATTAGAAAGAAGGAGGAGGAGGAGGAAGAGAAAAGAGAAGAAAAGAAAAGAAAAGAAAAGAAAAGAGCAGGATAGACAGAATCCCAGCTGAGTTCTTCTAGACCTTTAAAGAAGACCTAATGCCAATGCTTTTCAAATAATCCCACCTAGTCAAAAGAGACAAGACATTTGTAAAATCATTACATTAAGCCAGTATTGCGCCAAAACCAACACCATGTAAAGACACATCAAGGAAAACATTAACAACAGACAGATATCCCTGATGAACAACACAGATGGAAACATCCTGAAGAAATTATCTGGAGTCCACATCCAAAAATGCACTAAGAAGACTGCACACTATGATCAAAGTCATGTCTTCCCAGGGATTCAAGGTTATTTCAACATACACAAATCAATAAATGTAATTCATCACATAAATGGAGTTGAAGGGGAAAAAATCATACAGTCACCTCAATAGAAGCAGAGAAAGCATTCTATCAAAATCCAATACCCATTCATTTGAAGAAAACATGGAGAACACAAAGGACAAATATTGAGGAAAGCACAAAGAAATAGTAGTAGTATACTAAAATGAATAATTTTGGGATATTTTTGTAAAATTTTCATTTTTTTTCCTATTCATAATTTGTTCTTCTAAATAAAGAGAAAGATAGACCATTGTGTTTTCCTAAGGAAAAAGTGGAGCAAATAGTGATGGACAGAACCTCCCTCAACATCATATAGGATATATATAACAAAACCAAAGCCAACAGCATACTGGATGGATAAAAAAAAATAAAAGCATTTCCCAAAATGTGGACGAAGACAAAGATGCCCACTCTTACCATTCGTATTTATGGCTTGAAAATCTCCCTACACACTATACCTACTAGAGGATAACGTGAACACTCCAGCATACTGCTGAAGGTACTGTCTTCCTTAATAAGACAAATAAAGTTCAAGAAATAAAAATTGAGAATTAACAATCAGAATGGCATCAAATTAAAAAGCAAAGGAAGCAAGACTGTGGAGAGAAGAACCTGCAGAATGGAAGACAATTCTTGCTCACTACTCTTCTGACAGGCTGTTAATATCTAAATTACTTAATTAACTGAAGAATCTTAACACTGAAACAATCATTAAGTGGGAAAAGGAGCTAAACAGATTTCTAGCAGAAGAAGGTGTACAAAGTGGACAACACATATGTGAAAAATGTTCAACATACTTAGCATTCAGAGAAATGCAAGACAAAACTGCATGGAGATTTTATCTTACTCTAGTTATAATGACAATCAGTTAGAATACACATATCAACATTTGCTTGTGGGGAATTGAACAATAGGTGCACTTACACACAATGGGGATGAAAATTAGGACAAACACTCTGAAAGCCATATGAAGTATTCTTTAAAGACTAAAAATAAAAAATCGCCCTATAATCCAGCTATCACTGTCCTTGGAACATATCCAAAGGGTCTAAATCAGTACACTCTAGTGATACCCACATACCACAGTGATTATAGCGGCACCATTTGCAATAACCCACAGTTACCCATTCATCTGTCCACACTAGTAGGTGCCCATCAACAGATGAATGGGTAAAGAGAAGGTGGTATGTACACAATGGAGTTTTATTCAGTCATTTGTGTTCTTTCATTTGTGTTCTCCATCCCATGGAATTGGAGAACATCATGCTAAGTGAAATAAATCAGACTCAAAAACTCAAGGATCAAATGCTTTCTCTTAGAGAGAGAAGTTAGAGAGTAGAGGGGAAAAGAATTAAAAGGGAGAGGGCCTTCTCTTAAAAGTGGAAACAAGACCAACAGGAGTTAAGGAAGGGGACTGAGAGGGGAAAAAGTAGGAAGGATATGGGGAAGTACCTGGGAATAAAATCTATCAAATTACGCTATGTCCATGTGCAAATATGGCACAGTGAACACCAGTTACATGCATAGGTATGCAGACCAATTATATCAGCAAAATAACAACGATATAATGGTGGTAGTAGTAGTAGTAGTAGTAATATTAATAATAATAATGATCAATAGAGTAGACTGATCACAGGAGGGAAAAGAAGAGGGGAGAAAAAAGGAAGATCCTGGGAGACGGGATGAATCAAACTGCAGTATATACAGAAATACAACATAACACGTCCCACCATTATCTGTTCTTACAATGCACCCATAAAATACCTTTATAAAGCAATGCATAATCCTCCTTATGCAAAGCAAGGCCAATCATGAACTGTGAAGAACGCTTAATCCACATTTCAATAATATCTTTAAAATTTACCTATATTTTATGGAACAGTAGAAACATTTTGTTTGTAAACCAAGACATAACGTAAATAAACTAATTTAGAAAACTGCTCTAAAATAACCAGTTACACATATCCTATTTCACAAATTTTAACCTAAAATTTATCTTGAGTTGGAGCATGAATTAAGCAGCATTGCTCCTTTGGTGACACAGCTCACATCACCTGAAATGACTTCATATGTGTTAGTTGTATCATGTGAAGGATGTAACAACTTAAAAAGATAATTCAGTTTCCTCTGTAATATATTAGGGCAATGACCGTGGTTTAGAGCCTTATACTCAGGCTATCAGATTTCCGAAGCCTTTGAGAATTTTTACCAGTAAAATGCATCGCATAATTGGCAACATAATGGTTCATTTAAACACACTTACAAACCAAAGTAGATTCAGAACAAATAAGTATCTCAAGAAATTTTATCTCGTGTTTGGACTTAAAATTTTTAAGCAATAATAAAACTAATAAATCTAGCAGGAAACATAGGAAATTATTTTGATAAAAACGAAACATCGTTGCTATTTAAGCGGATTCTATAAACTTCGTTAGCAGCAGATCAGTCATTTCCAAACTGTTGCCTCCTATCTATCAATCAATTTTAAAAAGTAACTAAGTTCCTTTGCACTTAAGCACTACTAGAGTTATAACACCTGACATAGCAGACGATCCAATTAACAAATCTGAGGGATGTTTAGAAAGGCAGTGAAGGACCTAGCTAGATAGAATATCATGTAAATTCACTTTAAGGGTATCGTCAGGTCATCATGGCTATAGAGAGAACTGAACTTTATTTTTCAAAGATCTGCAGACACATATTCCAGCAGGCCAGAGAAAAATGAGTCACCACATTTAAAGATGTCTTCATCACCAGTAAGTGCACATTATTTGTCACTGGGTTATTACAATTGTGTGTATCAAAAAGGATTTGGCATAACTGAATTAGTTTTAAGATATGTGTTACGTATGTGTAAGTCATTTTAGTACTCTGCACCAGGAAGTGAGAAAACATATAAACATATAACCATACACAAGCAAATGCAAAGCTTAGATTTATCATTTATCAAAGCCAGGTTTTTTTTTTTTTACCAGATATTCAAATCACATCTGTGTTTCTTAAATTTTCATTCCAAATTTCAGGCCAGGTAGGACATTGGCATTTGCATCTTGAAGGACAGCAAAGTATGAATGACAAAATTCTCTATTTTCAACTAAGGTGTGTGGGAACATCAGATAGAGAAAACCAAAATACCATAAGCCAGGCAACACAGAATTAAAAAAAGAAGAGAACTGAATGCAGGGAGAAATTAAAGGAAAACAAAAACAAACAAACAAAAACAAATTTTAAAGAATGAGAACAAAACGAACTGAAAATAAGTGATTTTGGCTAAATTTTGACAGAATTTCATCTGATGACGGAAGCAAGCACTATGCTTAGAAAAGGTTTTGGGTTGATGACAGTATTTCTTTTAGAAATTCCTTCCTGCTGTGTCACCTTTGTGCCAGACCACCCTTCTTAATTGGCTCTGGAAAGTCCTGAACACCAAGGGGCAAATGGTGTAGCTTGAGGTAGTGGAATAACCGGGGCCTTATGTGTGTCTTTCAGATGAGCTTCCTATAGTTTCTTCCAAAGTAGGAACAAAGTGTGAGTTCTGAAGTGGAACCTACCTCAGTAGATAAATGTGTTGCCGCAGCCATCATAATTTAACGTACTAAACCAAATTTCAAGCTAAAACGTGCATAAGAAAGCCATGCTAAGTCAGAGTGCACTGTCAGATAGATGGGCCATCCTTCTACCAAAGCTTCTCTAAGGAGCTCTGAGGTACAATAAATGTTTCTCATTTTCCTAAAAGTAATTTCCCATATATACATCCAAACAGATAAATTGGCACCATCAAACAATGCCTTCAAAGAAAGAGACACATTTTTCTGTTGAACAAATAGTTCAAGAAAGAATTCCAAACTGATTGCAGAGCAACCCCAGATTCTTGGTTAAGAACAAGCCAACAACAACAATCGAACAATTCAGTACTGTTTGTTCATGTTTCTCTGAATTGGCTTCAGAGAAATCCACAGACAACAAGAAAGGAAAGACAGGGATATTCATGCACCGTGAGTGAGACCAGGGGATTTCATAAATATACAAATGATTCATACACACACACACACACACACACACACACACACACTTTCCATCTTAACCAATTCAACAAAGGGAAGTTATTGTTGGTTAGATGTGAAAAGGAATTTGCCAGAACTTAAATTAAGTTTTGTAGGTTCAGTTTCCTACCCCCAGGGTAAGTAGCTAGCCAAGTGCTATTTTGCCCCAGCCTAGTACTCAAGTCCAGCAACAAATCCTGAGCTCAGTGCTTTGTCCCACCTCTACAGAACAGGGACTTTTTTCACAATAATCTGAGGAAGGTTTGGGGTAGTGATGTTTAAGGCATCTCGTTGGTGATCTAGGATGACACTAAGTTGGGTCTCACCTCAATCTCAAAGACTCAAGGTCCTGCACAGTCAAAAGTGCATACCAAGACCACACCATCATTGGCAGTGGTACACGCTGCAGCAAAATTCTTTCCACTCTGCCACATGCTAGGAAACCTCCAGAACCGCATCTGTGAGTGCTGTTTTGGTGGTTGCTGTGCTGCCTGAGTTGGGGAGGCAGGTGGTGGTAGACGACTGAAGTTCATCTGTATCACCCTTGAGTCTAACAGCTGCAAAGCCTCAGAAAAGGAACCTGTTCGCTGTTAGGGTAACTGGTGCAAATATCCACAAGAGACACAGTTCCGAGTTCAAGCAAAAGTTCAATATCTGCTGAGCTGCCCTTCTGAAAGGGGCAGCAGGCAGAGTCACTTAAATAGAGGTTTTATATCTTTTTTTTTTAACAAGGGACAAGAGCAAGCTGGAAGTGACCTTGGGTGCCGCAGGCTAAAACTGACCTTGGGTGCAGGTGGCTGGATTTTCTTATGTAGGGACCTCAGAGGAGGGTTGTTTATGGGAACAGGGTATCTTAGGGTCTTTTCCTTGGCAGTTTATAAGTTCCGGTTCTGAGTCCCAGAACCAAAATGCAGTTACTAATGTCTAGGGACCTAACGTTTCCCACAGGCCCACTCACAAAAACCTGAATCTCAACCATCAGCCTGGTTTTTGCCTCATTTTCAAAAAATAAAGGAAATGTCCAATGGCATGAAGATTTGCCCCTATGTATTTTTCTATGAAAATTATTGTTTTATAGCCTTTGCTTTAATCTTTGAATATCTTTATGTTTTATACCCAGTGCAGGACCCTCTTCTGCCTTTATACTCTTGCATGTGCTTATAAGCATTTTGATAGCATATGTTCAAAAGGTATGTGTGTTAGGGTTTCATTCTGGTTTCCCTAGTCTATTCCACTAGGTTCTATCCATATTCATGCCAGTAGCAACTGCTTGAATTATTTTAGTGTTGGTTGGGTTAAGTTCTGAAATCATGAAGTATATGGTCCCCCACCCTCTCTCTTTTTAATTCTTTCTCTTTCAAAATTGCTTATTGAAGGTCAATGGAAATCATAAAAAAAAATTTTATTGAGATTTTGCGTGGGATAGCATTGAATCTGTAGTAGATTTAGTGTAAGGTAGACATTTCACAAACATTTAACATTGTGACACCTGGAAGCTGAAATGCATTTTTTGTTTGTTTGCTTGTTTAAGATGGTTTGGTTCTGGTTTTTTTTTTTTTCTGTTTCCTCAAATTATAGGAAATGTTTTAAATGTTATAGTATAGAATTTCACATTCATTGAAGATTTTTTTGTTGTTATCATTTTCTCTACCCCTTCACTATATCGAGATAGATCCCTTCTGTTCTCTTTGTGTTGAATATTTATTATTTTATCCTTAGGGGGAATTAATTCTTAGCATCATTTTAGATACTGAGTTCCTTCTCTTCTTAATGTTAGATTCTGAGTTCTAACATTATTTTAGAGACTGAGTTCCTTCTCTTCTTAATGTTCTCTTCTTGCTAATGTTGTATATTACCTTGATTTAAGTCTGTTTAACTACCATCAACTACCAACATTTGGGGAATTGTGTGTACTCTTTCAGTGTGTCACAGGATTTGAATAGGTCGTTTTTTGTTACTGTTTTTTAACTAAATACTTATTATGATTATTGTGTTTTAGGTTTCTTTTCCTTTACCTCTTGTTTGTGGAATCAAAGTCACATCAGCCCTAGAGAAGAGTTCCACCCTTTCCAAACTTCATTGAAATTGGAATGAATTGGGATGATCATTTGTTCAGGTGTTTGGTATAACTGACCAGTGAAACCCTCTCATCTTAGGTTTGCACTCCATGTGTCTGTTTCTAGGATTTCTATGTCATTCTCCTGTGAATAATAAAGGTGATGCACAATCAAATTCAAAGACTCTTAAGAAGAGAAGCAATGGGAAAAGGCAGTACTGTATAATTAACACTGTGGCTTCAGACATTAGAGTCTTGAAAACAAACAAACAAACAATCAAACAAAGAAACAGCAAAACCAATAAACCAGCCTCCAAACTCCATTTACCAGGGGCAAGCTCAGAGAAACTCCAAGAGAATCAGCCCAGGTTTCATGCTGACACGCAGGCTCAGGATACCTTGACCGAGAGATGGGACTGATCATTATAACATACACTGGCCACTCACTGATTGATCATGGAGGAGCATGGAGGGTCTGGTTAAACAGGCCTTTACACCAAGTCCCCTGCCTCAGAACATAAAGCCCTGACAAACACCTGACACCTGGATGACTCAAGCCTGTGCAAAAATCCCATTCATCCACAATAACTCAAGCCTGTGCAAAAATCCCATTCATCCACAACCTGCCTTTGAGATTGCAGATGCCAGTGAGCACAAGCCTGCAGCTTCAAGTTCCTTATCATGTTTCAGGTATCTCATACCGCTTATGTCCTACAGGATATGAGGCAACTTATTCCAGTACTGTCCCATTTTCAGGTGAGGACTAATGCCACAGGGAGAAAAGAGGACGGCATGAGACAGTGGAGCTCTACCGGAACTCTGGACCACTGAGACCTGGAAGCTAACTTATGGAGGAAGCAGTTTCCAGAGGCCATTAGCCCTGTTGGCTGGGCAGAGAAGGCCCTGGCTCTCCTTGGATGGTATAAACAGGCCACCACACTCATTGTGGAGGCTATGCATCAATGTGAGGCCTGAGCAGAGACACAGAGCTCTAGGAGGAGGTGATGCTGGACTTGAACATAATGGAGGTGACGGTGGTAGTGGCTGAGGACACAGAGTGGTAGGAGCAAGTGCAGGAGAAAGAGGATGCCAAAGACCACCTTAAGTGGAAGAAGCAGCACAGTCAGGACAAGGTGCCTGCAAGTGCTGGTCTCTGAAGGAAGAGCTGAAAAGTTCTTCAGTTGGAGCTCAGTTGGGAAAATCCCTTTTGTAGGAGGAACATGGTTGACTGAAGAGTGAAAATGGGGTGGAAATGAACATCACAGCTAGCTCAGCCACAGAAGGGTCTTTAGGGAATCCCTGGCTTCTGGAATGAAGCCATACCCTTAGCTCTGTGCAGGCAGGATGGCAGTCAGCAGCACAGATGAGATTTAGATGTTACAGAGGAGGAGGACAGTGAGGGATCCAGGGTGTTTCCAAAATGAAGAAAGTTGAGGGTCTGAGACCAATCCCACATAAAATAATGGCAGAATCTGTATGTAGACCTTCTGTCCCTGTATGGTATATGGGAACCTAGCTAGGAACTGGGAATCAAGATCAACAAACACAATGGAGAAGAGCCACAAAGTACTCTTCACTTATAACATATTGGAATGGCAGTCTGCCTTCTTCAGAAATCCCCACAAATGGCAGTTGGCAAAGCTGTGCTAATGAATGTGAGGGTATGGGCTGGTTATGGTTATCTGAGAGCCAGGAAACAAGGGGTTAACTCCAAAGTTCACAATGTAAAATGCTTGTGCCAGCTGCAAGACACCTACTCCAATAATGCAGGCAGCAATAAATTCTTCAGCAAAGAATAAATGTCCAGAGGATATGTGCCCTCTTTGGCACAGGGTGTCTTGGGAATAGACATAGGTATATGCATGAAGTTGGGTGTTCACACAGAGATATACATGCCTGTGCCCTCAGGCAGGCCATGAGTTTTATGCCCTATAATTAGCAGTGTCTCTTCTGTATCCAGAACACACTGGTCATACAGAGCTCAGGAATCTTTGGGTAACAGCACCAATGACTAAGATGAAGACATGCCTAACTACCAGCTTGAATCTGATGTCAGGCAGTGAGTAGGTCTGGGGAGAGATTCAGGGAGTGTACTCGAGGGAAATGCTCAGAGAAGGTAAATGTTCATCCTAGCATGCAGGCTACCTCAGAATGCACAGAGAAGACACCTCCTTGTCCTTCCTTCCAGCCTGGAATGTGGAGAAACCCAACCATTCCAAATAGGATGATTCTTTGTTTTTGTTTTTTTTTTTTAAATCAATTGCTGTTAATTCGTTCAGTCTTGTTTTGTTTTACACAGTTTCATTGGTGCATTGTAGTTGTATATATTGATGTTTTGTTTGGTTGAAGGAACCCAACCTCTGTAGAATAATTTTTATCTGTGCATGGGTGTTCTGGGGACGGGTTAACCCCAACTTCTCTAATGCAGTGCTCATTAAGGAATACTTACTAGTGACAGCATCACTAGTAAGAAGCACTTCCTTGGGTGGTAGGGGTAGGTTTAACATTGACTGGTGGATGGGATGTGATTACATCTCATATTGCTTATGTCCTACAGGATATGAGGCAACTTATTTCAGTTCTGTCCCCTGGCACTAGGAATACCAGAATGAAGCCCTCAGCTGAAGACACCACGCTGACTCTCTTCAACTATTTGTGTGCCCACAATTGTCATAACTGGAATGTGATTGTGGAGGTAACGATTCCTCTGGCATCATCAGTGACCTTATTGTGTTCCCAGCTGTTGGGTAATGGGATATGAACCTTGACCTCACCTATTCCACATGATCAGTGAGGAATTGTTGCCCGATCCTCTGTGCTACAACTCTGGAGAGGAAAGCACAAGAAGGCAGCCAGAGATGGGGGCTTAGAAGTCTATTTATCTGGGCAACATGGGACTCCAGGTTATGCAATGGGGTAGAGAAGACAGGAACACCAGGTAACTGTTTAAGACTGAGAAATCTAGGACTGAGTTATGATTCTCTCAAACACAGGGACACAGTGGCAGCTTGTGTGTGGCTGGGGCGAGGGGGAGAGGCAAGGAGGCATTACTATGGAGGGTGATTGCCCACAGGCACTGGGAAAGAAGGCAGACTGAGACTTAATTGATTTTCTCTGAATTGCCATTCCATGGCTTTCACTTACACCTTCGTGCCCTCCCCTATTCAGTCTTGTCTCATAGCACATACATCACGTCTATCACTTAGCACATACATATCTACAGATCATTCCAGAGGGGTCCTCCCTCCTCTGTTTTGATAGTTCCTTCTGAATGTTTGTATCATTTCTCAATGTGCCATGGGTATATATAGGGAGTGCACCAACAATTTTTGCAGGGACTCTGGTGGTACGTGAGAGGTTCAAAAGGGGATGAAATTACCAGAGGTCACAAAATGGCAAGAGAGAGTGCATTCAGGAAAGGAGTCAGAAAATTAACACTGTTTTGGGTATGGCACAGAGAAATACAAGCTATTCCAAAATATGGAAGGGAGGAAGACTGTGTGTGCATGTTTGTGTGTACATGTGCATGAGACAGTGTGCAATCATGAGTGGGCATGTGTAAACAACTTTGTGAGCCCTTAGGTAGTTCTAGATGAGTTAGATGGAACATTAATATTTGGATTACCTTCAACATGCCAAAGAAAGCCTTCTGTATGCAGAAGGCATGAATCACACCCACACAGAGGAAATTAAGGAGCAGAGGATCCCTGGTCTAAGGGTCACAGTGAAGTATATACCCTGTAAGTGTAGTGACACAAAACAAGACAACCCCAAATCTAAGAAAAACCTACAAAACTATTAGCAAGCACTTGCATCTCGGTTTAGCTGAGGAATGCACAATATTCTGTGCGTACAAACAACCCCATGGGGCTTCATCAAGCACTGCCATGGTGCTCATCTCTTATGAGGGTCTAGATTATAAACCTGGAGTACAAAGGTACAGAAGGAACTGGACCATGATTCTCTCAAACACAGGGAGAGTGACAGCTTGTGTAGGAATTAGGCAGGAGGGTGGGCCAAGGGAATTACTGAAAGGGGGACTGATGGAAAGAAGCCTGTTCCCTCGTAACTTCTTGACCCTATGGGAATTTATAGGTGTTTCTGGAGCTACATCCTTGTCTGAAAATCAGAAATGGCAGAAGTCAGGAGAGTATGGATGGACGCTAAATGCATGTGTGGAGCTATCTACCCATGGGGGTATCTCTGCCTCTGGTTTCCAGAGTTTAAAAATTCTGCCGCTCATTCCAACGTGCAGATCCATTGCTTTCGGACTTCCAGCAAGGTCTCCGTAGAAGATGAAAACTCTGGAAAGTTAGAACCCCTACTGGTCAAGACGAATATATTTCTGCTCAGGGGACACTGTAATGATATCTCCTTATGGCAGGGCAGAAAGGCTATGCACACATACCATACACATTCTAGGACCATTCCCTGTGCTGAATCCTTCTCAGGCAGCAGACCTGTGGAAAGGAAAAGGCCCGTAACACATAGAGCTTGGATAAAATGACACACTTTCCTGCTGGAAGAACTTAAGGGCTGATTTATCAGCCGAGTCTTGTTCTGTCATGATCTATGGGGCATAGACTTCCATAGCTGGAGTTCGGAGATTTAAATACATGTGCCAGGCACTTCCCACGTTTCAAGTAGAAGGTTCTGAAATCAGAAATTTGCTCAGGGATTTTCTACATCAGCATTCACTGTCCCCTATCCACACACATTGTAAAGTGCCACAACACTGAGTGTTTGGCAATCAGACCCTTGATTCCTTGCCCTCCACTACAAACAACATTATTGATCCTTGCTGCTCCTCAGGCTTGGACTTGATATAGCCTGATGACACATCTTCTAGACTGGAAGACAGCTAGGGTGCCAGCATGGATATGATGACCTGCTTTGACTTCTGTCCCCACCAATTCTCTTACTACCAGAATGCAGACAGGTCAGCTCAGCTCCTAGAACCTCCTCTGGCATGGTTATTGGTGACTAGGCCAGCTGCTCTATGGGATTCCTCTTGATGGAGAAACACAAGAAGTTCCAATGATATACCTACTGGGAATGGGATAGTTATCCAGAAGCTCACCCTGGGCTATTTTATCATAGCCAGATGGTCAGCAGGAACACTGCTATCCTTTTCCTGGCCTATAGGCAAGCAAGGTATGGGGTGAATATCGTGCATCAGGTAGAAAGTACGACTGCCTTGTGCAGGCTCCAGTGCCAGTGTGTACTGTGTGGTGCCCCTCACCCCTATAGAATGCAGCCGGTGAAGATTCCACATGGGTCCCTGAGTTTTTACTTATTTGGGACCTTTCTCCATCTGGGGAAAGAGCCCATTCTTTGGACATTATTTCAATATGGGGTGTCCCTCTCTTCTTCCCCCATCACTGCAACTGCCTCTGGGCCCCAATACTTACTATATAATGACAATTGCTTCCCCAATTTGTGAGTGTTTGTCTCAACCCAGAGCAGATCTATCTTCTCTAAGAGGGTCAGTGTTTGGTGTCATTCTTCCTTCCAATGGCATATTCTGCATTTTCCTTTGCCTCTATGTCTCCCTTTCTTTCTCCATCTGCTTCTTTATAGTTTCTCTCTCCCTATTTTCTCTGAGTGGAACTTTTTGTCTCTTTATAAGAGTAGGACTATGCCTCTTTCCCTCTGATGTCTTTCATGCACTAAATCTTCACAGCAGTATACCTACATCAGTCTCTGTGGAGTATTTTGCTGCTGTTTCTCTCATTTTTTTTTCACTCTTCATCTGAAGCATGTTGACAAGTGACTTTTGACCTCATCTCTTCTCTAAGTGAAACAGTTTGATCTCATTAAGCTAAGATCTTCCACTGAGTCCTTGGTTCTCATGTGCATACGCTACAAGTAATCCTTTTCAATGGGGTTGTGGCAGAGGAAGACACAGAGTGAGAAAGGAAAAGCAAAGCAAAGCAGAGCAAAACAAAACAAAAATCTACCGATTTTTATGGAGAAAATCCTGTAGAAGCTGACTTTCATCCTGTCTATCCTGTATGGAAATGCTGGTACCTGAACCAGGGACTATAAGCTAGGAAGATGCCCACACTAGCCACCTATATGGTGTGTCTGGGTGTCCTGTGCATAAGCAGGCACAGTCAGTATGTATTTTTTGTAATTTTAAATGACCTATTTATTTGCAGAATTGGCATACTCCATCACTTTATTAGCATACTATTTACAAGTACTTAACATCAAAAATTAAATGTACCTCTTCATGGACTAAGCAGGAAATCTACAGCAATAAGAGGTTCTCTCCTCCACCTTTGTGAGGTAGAAACACAAACCACTTCACGGTCATGTATTTGCATGTAAAGGCAAAAGGGATAAAGAAGTACAGAAAGCACCACACAAATCTCAGCTTAACAGAGTTCCTACATTCTTAATATTACACCCCCTTGGACCTGCTCCTTTCCCCCCTTGTGTCCCTTACAAGAGGACTCCCAGGATTTCTACTCATGCAAGTGGCAGGCTGATGACACATTCTGTAAGTCAGAGGAAGGAAGAGTCATAGAACATAGGAGTATGTGTACGGGGAGCACAGAGATGGCAGAACACAGGCCAAGGACAATTTCTTTCATGTTGTCAGCATAATGAATTTTTTTGTAAATATGCCACCCAAAAAGGGCACCTGTGATGGCTCTGGGCCAAATGGCTGCCCACCCATCAGGTTCTCTGACCTCAAAACTACCTCAGTAAGTTAACCAGCCAAGTCCACAGAGACCTTCCCCTCACTACCTCTTTCCCTTTTCTCTTGCCCCCTCTCCTATTTTGCTTCTTCCTTTCTATAGTCCTGACTCTGTTGATCTGTCACCCACAAACCCCTTTACCCTGCCAGTCTGACATGCACGTGGGCCAAAGTAGCCATATTCCACTGAAATATTCCCCGCCAACCTCACAGGACTAGGATCCATGTGTATCTAGGGAAGCGGGAACCTTATATTTTCAGAAAATTTAGTTTTCCACACTGGGTGTGTCCTCAGAATGGACCTCCTCCCTGGAGGAGTTCCTCTCATGAGCCCTAAGAATTATGAGGAATCTCTTTTTGACTACAATTAATATTTTCACTTAGCTGCACTGGCAGAAATAAAGCCTTATTTTTATAATATTCCTGCATGCCTTTGCATCCTTTCCCACAGTTCCTCCATGCACTTTGCTTGTCCACTCTTTTGAAGTTCGAGCTAATCCTAATCTTGAGGGGTCTGTTTTACCAGGACATGTCATGTGTATTTATGGAAGCAGGAACCTTATATTTTTAGAAATTTAGTTTTCCACACTAAAACACACACTTGGTGTTGTCTAGGAATGGATCTCTCTTCTGGAAAAACTCAATTCACCCCCAATTAGCAGAGTGTGACATTTGTCTCAGTGTCAGGGTTCCTCAATCTCTGTTCACAGGGCCATCCCATCACCCAATTCTGTCTGATCTCCTCAGGTTCTAGTTCTAATGGTTTCCCTTCTGGATGATTAATGTGAAGCGACACAAGGGCATGTGAGAAAGCAGTGGGAGTATAGGTTTAGCTAGCCTGTGCGCCTGACCTCCAACACACAGGCCCTTGCCCTAAGGACTCCTGGACACTCAGTCTAGGCAGTAGCATGCCCCCAAGGACTCAGGACCCTGGGTTGAGGAGGCGGGCTCTGTACCACTAAGTCTCTTTCACCCAATCTAATTGCTCCTGGGGCTTAGATAACAAGTCTAATGTTTTGCTAGCACCTTTCCTCCTGGTCTCTAGCGTGACGTCACAAAGCCCTGCGCATGCGCCTAGTGCTGGCGCAGGAAAATCCCATATTAATACCCTCCACCCCCCACCCTCGTGCTCGCGCTCTCTCAGGCTTCCTAGCTCCGTGGCTCGCTCGTGATCTCTGATTCCGTCGCTTGCTTTAGATCTCTGGCTCGCGCTTGCTCGAGCTCTCTCGCTTTTTCCTCTCCTTCGCGCGCTCTCCCCCCACACCCACGCGTGCTCTTACTTCTCCCTCTTTTTCTCCCTCTCCCCGCAATCACTCACTCACTTTCTCGCTTGCTCACTCATTCACTCACTCACTTTTCTGTTCCTGACGCAGCTTATTTGAATTCCTTGCAAGCCTGGATCTTCAGGCTAGATTTCCGGCCGCCTCTGTGGGTACTGAGAATCACAGCCTCATGGCGACTAGGGGAGAAGACCAAAAGGGTGGGGCGGCCCAGGAGCTGCAACAGCTGGTCAGCCTCGGCCTCAAAAGAGGCCTTCAGGGAGGAGTGGCACAGGGATACACCGGGGAGCAGGTCCCACAGGATGCCGCTGCCTGTGACTGGGTACAGCAGGCAGCAGGCGGTAGGGCTGAGGAGACTAGCGTGGCGGCTGTGGCGGCCATGGCCGCCATGCAGCTTCCGGAGGCCTGGGCGTGGAGAGAGGAGGAGGCCATTGGGGAAGGGGAGGTGCTGTTGGTAGAGGGCTTAATGGAGGTGGTGGAGGTAGTTACTGAGGAGGATGTGGAGGTGGTGGAGGTAGTTACTGAGGAGCAGGAGAAGGAGACAGGGAATGAGGAGCCAGAAGAGGAAGAGAAGGTGGAACAGGAGCCTGGTCACCACGGTGAAGAGTGTCAGGAAAAGCAGGAAGAGGATCATCGGGCTCAGGGAGGGCCTGGACCTACCACTCCCAGGATGCCTCTGGAAGAACTGCAGGCTCTTCAGTTGGATCTGGAGCCAGTGAATAGCCAGGCCACCAGGGCTTATGCCCGTCTGAAGCAGAAGCTGAAGCAGAGACGCAAACCTCAACTGGATTGCAGAAGTAGTATCATCCAGAGCATCCCTGGCTTCTGGGCTAAAACTGTATCCTTTTGATTCTTATTCCTGACTGCTCAATGAGGGACTGGGAGAGAGGGAGAGTGAATAATATAGGATAACATTTATCATCAGAATGTACAGGATGAGTAAAAACAGGAACTGAAGCCACGCTCCTAGAAGTCTGTCTTAGAATGAGGTGTATTGACATTGTTGAATCTGTATATGGCACAAAAATAAGTCTGGGAGATGATGAGTAGAAGTTCAAATAAGAAATTGGAAGAAGTTTTCATACAGAACTGCTGTTCTAAGCATAGCTTCCCTGGGAATAATGCCACAGGGAAGAGGCCTGAATAATAACCATGGTCAGTCAGAGCTGGGACAGCACACACTTAGATATACACAGACTTGGCTGGTGCTCAGCACAAAGAGAACATATGAAGAACAATTAGGAAGCAGCCTCTTCCAGAGTCAGGGTAGGCAGTCTGATTTACACATGCCCAGGCCTCCCAGTTGCCCTAGGAATCTGATGAGAACCAGAGGTGGCAATGCTTGTGTGTCTGTGAGAGCCCCTACCCCAAACTCTCGTTGCTCTGTATAGTGCCACAGTTGCTTATAGCATATCTTTCCATAGCATGTGAAGGCTCCTTGACTCATGGCAGTTTGTGAATCACCCCCAGATGTCCTTGATGATCAGTGACCAAGATGAAGACATGCTTAGCTACATGATTGATTTGGAGGTCAGGCTCAGTGAGATTCTGGGCAGATGTTTGATCAGGGGAGGATATGGGAAATAACTGATCCTACTTATGGAATGTACAGGTCACTGGGAACAGACTTAAAGTTTTCTCAACTGTTCTTGCAGGTGGAAGAACGTAAGCATCCCAGTCATTGCTGCAAGATCATTTTGTTCTTTGGAAACAACCCTTACTTCCGGAACGAAGTGATTACTAAGGAATATCTCATTACTATTAGTGGTAAGAAGTGGCTCCCAAGATTTGCCATGAAGGTGGGGCATTTTCATAGACAACATGGTGCAACTTCTTCCCACATATCTCTCTTCCTACAGGATATAGGGCGTCTCATTCCACTGCAGTTCAGTGGTATCAGGAATATAAACGTGAAGCCTGCAGCCGCAGGCACCACAATAGCAGCCCTAACTTCTTCAACTGGTTTACTGATCACAATTTCACAGGCTCAAATAGGATTACTGAGGTGGGTTCCATGGAGCGATACCATCAGTGACATTGGTGATCTGCTGGGGAGTGGAGTCTGAAGCTTGACATGACCTGTTCCTGTTCCCTTCCCAGATCATCAGTAAGGACTTGTGGCTCAATCCCTTGCACTACTACAAGAGGATGATGGCACCTGATGAGGGAGTAGAGAGGACAGATGAGCAGGTGAGGCAGAAGAATTTGCAAAGCATTTATCATGTTCCTGGGTTTAATTTCACAAGGGTGCAAATAGAGACTCTGAGGGAAAGGTGGAGTGACAAAATCAAGTTCATCCAGATCATGAGCATGAAACAGGAATATTAGGGAAAACAGGTTGTGGCTGGGTATGTGAAATTTTTCTGAAGCACAATCAGTATCTAGAGTTCCAAAGAAAGAAGCTATATTGAATCATTAACATCACTTCCTAGGACATATTCCCCTGCCAACAAACCCCATCTCCAAGTTCTCTGACCATTAAATTTTGAATCACATCAATTTCTTTCTGTCACTATTTCCAGCAATATCTGTGAATAATTCAGTGGTGCTTTGCTGTTTTATATTATCAAACTTTATCTTTGGTAATCAGCATTTATTTTCTTACACATCTCCTCTTAATGCATTGTCCTATTACATACAGAATGCTCTCAGTGAGGTAGGGATGATGGAGAATGGTTTTTAACCCATGGTAAGAGGAAATTTAAGAGATTGCACATCAGGAATGGGTAGCCTGACCTGGACAGGATTTTGAAAAATTTTTAAAAATTATATATGTATTTATTTTGACATTATACTGAAAGAAAAGAAATATTTGTGTGTGTTTGAGTTTTAGGGCCCTCCAAGATTTTGAAATGATACAAAGGAGCATCATACTTTACCTAAACTACTAGGTAATTGTCTTCTGAAAACAGTGCTACTTCAGGTTCGAGTGATGAATACTCAGCAGGATCTTCTGCACAAGAAAGAAAGGAAAAGTAGATCAGAAGTTCATAAATGCAGATGGCAAGTCATCTGGATAAACCTGAATTCCTTTTGAAGGAGGAATAAACAGTGTCAAATGTTTATTGCATTGTGGGTTTATACTGTATTCGGTGGGAAAATAAAACAGCATCTGGGAGAAAACATTGAGAAATTAAGTTTGAGGGAAGGGAGGGCAACTCAACAAAAGGGCACACTGATCAAAGATAAAATAATTACTACCATACAGTTTAGTTAAGGTTACTGCAAATATACTCTTCCCTCAGTATTTCAAAAACTAGAATAGAAAACAGGAGGAAGAATATTCTAAAAATATTCATGTGAAATCAGATGTCTTCCTATAATGATAACATTAACTTGTCCTGGTAAAACAGACCCCTCAAGATTAGGATTAGCTCGAACTTCAAAAGAGTGGACAAGCAAAGTGCATGGAGGAACTGTGGGAAAGGATGCAAAGGCATGCAGGAATATTATAAAAATAAGGCTTTATTTCTGCCAGTGCAGCTAAGTGAAAATATTAATTGTAGTCAAAAAGAGATTCCTCATAATTCTTAGGGCTCATGAGAGGAACTCCTCCAGGGAGGAGGTCCATTCTGAGGACACACCCAGTGTGGAAAACTAAATTTTCTGAAAATATAAGGTTCCCGCTTCCCTAGATACACATGGATCCTAGTCCTGTGAGGTTGGCGGGGAATATTTCAGTGGAATATGGCTACTTTGGCCCACGTGCATGTCAGACTGGCAGGGTAAAGGGGTTTGTGGGTGACAGATCAACAGAGTCAGGACTATAGAAAGGAAGAAGCAAAATAGGAGAGGGGGCAAGAGAAAAGGGAAAGAGGTAGTGAGGGGAAGGTCTCTGTGGACTTGGCTGGTTAACTTACTGAGGTAGTTTTGAGGTCAGAGAACCTGATGGGTGGGCAGCCATTTGGCCCAGAGCCATCACAGGTGCCCTTTTTGGGTGGCATATTTACAAAAAAATTCATTATGCTGACAACATGAAAGAAATTGTCCTTGGCCTGTGTTCTGCCATCTCTGTGCTCCCCGTACACATACTCCTATGTTCTATGACTCTTCCTTCCTCTGACTTACAGAATGTGTCATCAGCCTGCCACTTGCATGAGTAGAAATCCTGGGAGTCCTCTTGTAAGGGACACAAGGGGGGAAAGGAGCAGGTCCAAGGGGGTGTAATATTAAGAATGTAGGAACTCTGTTAAGCTGAGATTTGTGTGGTGCTTTCTGTACTTCTTTATCCCTTTTGCCTTTACATGCAAATACATGACCGTGAAGTGGTTTGTGTTTCTACCTCACAAAGGTGGAGGAGAGAACCTCTTATTGCTGTAGATTTCCTGCTTAGTCCATGAAGAGGTACATTTAATTTTTGATGTTAAGTACTTGTAAATAGTATGCTAATAAAGTGATGGAGTATGCCAATTCTGCAAATAAATAGGTCATTTAAAATTACAAAAAATACATACTGACTGTGCCTGCTTATGCACAGGACACCCAGACACACCATATAGGTGGCTAGTGTGGGCATCTTCCTAGCTTATAGTCCCTGGTTCAGGTACCAGCATTTCCATACAGGATAGACAGGATGAAAGTCAGCTTCTACAGGATTTTCTCCATAAAAATCGGTAGATTTTTGTTTTGTTTTGCTCTGCTTTGCTTTGCTTTTCCTTTCTCACTCTGTGTCTTCCTCTGCCACAACCCCATTGAAAAGGATTACTTGTAGCGTATGCACATGAGAACCAAGGACTCAGTGGAAGATCTTAGCTTAATGAGATCAAACTGTTTCACTTAGAGAAGAGATGAGGTCAAAAGTCACTTGTCAACATGCTTCAGATGAAGAGTGAAAAAAAAATGAGAGAAACAGCAGCAAAATACTCCACAGAGACTGATGTAGGTATACTGCTGTGAAGATTTAGTGCATGAAAGACATCAGAGGGAAAGAGGCATAGTCCTACTCTTATAAAGAGACAAAAAGTTCCACTCAGAGAAAATAGGGAGAGAGAAACTATAAAGAAGCAGATGGAGAAAGAAAGGGAGACATAGAGGCAAAGGAAAATGCAGAATATGCCATTGGAAGGAAGAATGACACCAAACACTGACCCTCTTAGAGAAGATAGATCTGCTCTGGGTTGAGACAAACACTCACAAATTGGGGAAGCAATTGTCATTATATAGTAAGTATTGGGGCCCAGAGGCAGTTGCAGTGATGGGGGAAGAAGAGAGGGACACCCCATATTGAAATAATGTCCAAAGAATGGGCTCTTTCCCCAGATGGAGAAAGGTCCCAAATAAGTAAAAACTCAGGGACCCATGTGGAATCTTCACCGGCTGCATTCTATAGGGGTGAGGGGCACCACACAGTACACACTGGCACTGGAGCCTGCACAAGGCAGTCGTACTTTCTACCTGATGCACGATATTCACCCCATACCTTGCTTGCCTATAGGCCAGGAAAAGGATAGCAGTGTTCCTGCTGACCATCTGGCTATGATAAAATAGCCCAGGGTGAGCTTCTGGATAACTATCCCATTCCCAGTAGGTATATCATTGGAACTTCTTGTGTTTCTCCATCAAGAGGAATCCCATAGAGCAGCTGGCCTAGTCACCAATAACCATGCCAGAGGAGGTTCTAGGAGCTGAGCTGACCTGTCTGCATTCTGGTAGTAAGAGAATTGGTGGGGACAGAAGTCAAAGCAGGTCATCATATCCATGCTGGCACCCTAGCTGTCTTCCAGTCTAGAAGATGTGTCATCAGGCTATATCAAGTCCAAGCCTGAGGAGCAGCAAGGATCAATAATGTTGTTTGTAGTGGAGGGCAAGGAATCAAGGGTCTGATTGCCAAACACTCAGTGTTGTGGCACTTTACAATGTGTGTGGATAGGGGACAGTGAATGCTGATGTAGAAAATCCCTGAGCAAATTTCTGATTTCAGAACCTTCTACTTGAAACGTGGGAAGTGCCTGGCACATGTATTTAAATCTCCGAACTCCAGCTATGGAAGTCTATGCCCCATAGATCATGACAGAACAAGACTCGGCTGATAAATCAGCCCTTAAGTTCTTCCAGCAGGAAAGTGTGTCATTTTATCCAAGCTCTATGTGTTACGGGCCTTTTCCTTTCCACAGGTCTGCTGCCTGAGAAGGATTCAGCACAGGGAATGGTCCTAGAATGTGTATGGTATGTGTGCATAGCCTTTCTGCCCTGCCATAAGGAGATATCATTACAGTGTCCCCTGAGCAGAAATATATTCGTCTTGACCAGTAGGGGTTCTAACTTTCCAGAGTTTTCATCTTCTACGGAGACCTTGCTGGAAGTCCGAAAGCAATGGATCTGCACGTTGGAATGAGCGGCAGAATTTTTAAACTCTGGAAACCAGAGGCAGAGATACCCCCATGGGTAGATAGCTCCACACATGCATTTAGCGTCCATCCATACTCTCCTGACTTCTGCCATTTCTGATTTTCAGACAAGGATGTAGCTCCAGAAACACCTATAAATTCCCATAGGGTCAAGAAGTTACGAGGGAACAGGCTTCTTTCCATCAGTCCCCCTTTCAGTAATTCCCTTGGCCCACCCTCCTGCCTAATTCCTACACAAGCTGTCACTCTCCCTGTGTTTGAGAGAATCATGGTCCAGTTCCTTCTGTACCTTTGTACTCCAGGTTTATAATCTAGACCCTCATAAGAGATGAGCACCATGGCAGTGCTTGATGAAGCCCCATGGGGTTGTTTGTACGCACAGAATATTGTGCATTCCTCAGCTAAACCGAGATGCAAGTGCTTGCTAATAGTTTTGTAGGTTTTTCTTAGATTTGGGGTTGTCTTGTTTTGTGTCACTACACTTACAGGGTATATACTTCACTGTGACCCTTAGACCAGGGATCCTCTGCTCCTTAATTTCCTCTGTGTGGGTGTGATTCATGCCTTCTGCATACAGAAGGCTTTCTTTGGCATGTTGAAGGTAATCCAAATATTAATGTTCCATCTAACTCATCTAGAACTACCTAAGGGCTCACAAAGTTGTTTACACATGCCCACTCATGATTGCACACTGTCTCATGCACATGTACACACAAACATGCACACACAGTCTTCCTCCCTTCCATATTTTGGAATAGCTTGTATTTCTCTGTGCCATACCCAAAACAGTGTTAATTTTCTGACTCCTTTCCTGAATGCACTCTCTCTTGCCATTTTGTGACCTCTGGTAATTTCATCCCCTTTTGAACCTCTCACGTACCACCAGAGTCCCTGCAAAAATTGTTGGTGCACTCCCTATATATACCCATGGCACATTGAGAAATGATACAAACATTCAGAAGGAACTATCAAAACAGAGGAGGGAGGACCCCTCTGGAATGATCTGTAGATATGTATGTGCTAAGTGATAGACGTGATGTATGTGCTATGAGACAAGACTGAATAGGGGAGGGCACGAAGGTGTAAGTGAAAGCCATGGAATGGCAATTCAGAGAAAATCAATTAAGTCTCAGTCTGCCTTCTTTCCCAGTGCCTGTGGGCAATCACCCTCCATAGTAATGCCTCCTTGCCTCTCCCCCTCGCCCCAGCCACACACAAGCTGCCACTGTGTCCCTGTGTTTGAGAGAATCATAACTCAGTCCTAGATTTCTCAGTCTTAAACAGTTACCTGGTGTTCCTGTCTTCTCTACCCCATTGCATAACCTGGAGTCCCATGTTGCCCAGATAAATAGACTTCTAAGCCCCCATCTCTGGCTGCCTTCTTGTGCTTTCCTCTCCAGAGTTGTAGCACAGAGGATCGGGCAACAATTCCTCACTGATCATGTGGAATAGGTGAGGTCAAGGTTCATATCCCATTACCCAACAGCTGGGAACACAATAAGGTCACTGATGATGCCAGAGGAATCGTTACCTCCACAATCACATTCCAGTTATGACAATTGTGGGCACACAAATAGTTGAAGAGAGTCAGCGTGGTGTCTTCAGCTGAGGGCTTCATTCTGGTATTCCTAGTGCCAGGGGACAGAACTGAAATAAGTTGCCTCATATCCTGTAGGACATAAGCAATATGAGATGTAATCACATCCCATCCACCAGTCAATGTTAAACCTACCCCTACCACCCAAGGAAGTGCTTCTTACTAGTGATGCTGTCACTAGTAAGTATTCCTTAATGAGCACTGCATTAGAGAAGTTGGGGTTAACCCGTCCCCAGAACACCCATGCACAGATAAAAATTATTCTACAGAGGTTGGGTTCCTTCAACCAAACAAAACATCAATATATACAACTACAATGCACCAATGAAACTGTGTAAAACAAAACAAGACTGAACGAATTAACAGCAATTGATTTAAAAAAAAAAAACAAAAACAAAGAATCATCCTATTTGGAATGGTTGGGTTTCTCCACATTCCAGGCTGGAAGGAAGGACAAGGAGGTGTCTTCTCTGTGCATTCTGAGGTAGCCTGCATGCTAGGATGAACATTTACCTTCTCTGAGCATTTCCCTCGAGTACACTCCCTGAATCTCTCCCCAGACCTACTCACTGCCTGACATCAGATTCAAGCTGGTAGTTAGGCATGTCTTCATCTTAGTCATTGGTGCTGTTACCCAAAGATTCCTGAGCTCTGTATGACCAGTGTGTTCTGGATACAGAAGAGACACTGCTAATTATAGGGCATAAAACTCATGGCCTGCCTGAGGGCACAGGCATGTATATCTCTGTGTGAACACCCAACTTCATGCATATACCTATGTCTATTCCCAAGACACCCTGTGCCAAAGAGGGCACATATCCTCTGGACATTTATTCTTTGCTGAAGAATTTATTGCTGCCTGCATTATTGGAGTAGGTGTCTTGCAGCTGGCACAAGCATTTTACATTGTGAACTTTGGAGTTAACCCCTTGTTTCCTGGCTCTCAGATAACCATAACCAGCCCATACCCTCACATTCATTAGCACAGCTTTGCCAACTGCCATTTGTGGGGATTTCTGAAGAAGGCAGACTGCCATTCCAATATGTTATAAGTGAAGAGTACTTTGTGGCTCTTCTCCATTGTGTTTGTTGATCTTGATTCCCAGTTCCTAGCTAGGTTCCCATATACCATACAGGGACAGAAGGTCTACATACAGATTCTGCCATTATTTTATGTGGGATTGGTCTCAGACCCTCAACTTTCTTCATTTTGGAAACACCCTGGATCCCTCACTGTCCTCCTCCTCTGTAACATCTAAATCTCATCTGTGCTGCTGACTGCCATCCTGCCTGCACAGAGCTAAGGGTATGGCTTCATTCCAGAAGCCAGGGATTCCCTAAAGACCCTTCTGTGGCTGAGCTAGCTGTGATGTTCATTTCCACCCCATTTTCACTCTTCAGTCAACCATGTTCCTCCTACAAAAGGGATTTTCCCAACTGAGCTCCAACTGAAGAACTTTTCAGCTCTTCCTTCAGAGACCAGCACTTGCAGGCACCTTGTCCTGACTGTGCTGCTTCTTCCACTTAAGGTGGTCTTTGGCATCCTCTTTCTCCTGCACTTGCTCCTACCACTCTGTGTCCTCAGCCACTACCACCGTCACCTCCATTATGTTCAAGTCCAGCATCACCTCCTCCTAGAGCTCTGTGTCTCTGCTCAGGCCTCACATTGATGCATAGCCTCCACAATGAGTGTGGTGGCCTGTTTATACCATCCAAGGAGAGCCAGGGCCTTCTCTGCCCAGCCAACAGGGCTAATGGCCTCTGGAAACTGCTTCCTCCATAAGTTAGCTTCCAGGTCTCAGTGGTCCAGAGTTCCGGTAGAGCTCCACTGTCTCATGCCGTCCTCTTTTCTCCCTGTGGCATTAGTCCTCACCTGAAAATGGGACAGTACTGGAATAAGTTGCCTCATATCCTGTAGGACATAAGCGGTATGAGATACCTGAAACATGATAAGGAACTTGAAGCTGCAGGCTTGTGCTCACTGGCATCTGCAATCTCAAAGGCAGGTTGTGGATGAATGGGATTTTTGCACAGGCTTGAGTTATTGTGGATGAATGGGATTTTTGCACAGGCTTGAGTCATCCAGGTGTCAGGTGTTTGTCAGGGCTTTATGTTCTGAGGCAGGGGACTTGGTGTAAAGGCCTGTTTAACCAGACCCTCCATGCTCCTCCATGATCAATCAGTGAGTGGCCAGTGTATGTTATAATGATCAGTCCCATCTCTCGGTCAAGGTATCCTGAGCCTGCGTGTCAGCATGAAACCTGGGCTGATTCTCTTGGAGTTTCTCTGAGCTTGCCCCTGGTAAATGGAGTTTGGAGGCTGGTTTATTGGTTTTGCTGTTTCTTTGTTTGATTGTTTGTTTGTTTGTTTTCAAGACTCTAATGTCTGAAGCCACAGTGTTAATTATACAGTACTGCCTTTTCCCATTGCTTCTCTTCTTAAGAGTCTTTGAATTTGATTGTGCATCACCTTTATTATTCACAGGAGAATGACATAGAAATCCTAGAAACAGACACATGGAGTGCAAACCTAAGATGAGAGGGTTTCACTGGTCAGTTATACCAAACACCTGAACAAATGATCATCCCAATTCATTCCAATTTCAATGAAGTTTGGAAAGGGTGGAACTCTTCTCTAGGGCTGATGTGACTTTGATTCCACAAACAAGAGGTAAAGGAAAAGAAACCTAAAACACAATAATCATAATAAGTATTTAGTTAAAAAACAGTAACAAAAAACGACCTATTCAAATCCTGTGACACACTGAAAGAGTACACACAATTCCCCAAATGTTGGTAGTTGATGGTAGTTAAACAGACTTAAATCAAGGTAATATACAACATTAGCAAGAAGAGAACATTAAGAAGAGAAGGAACTCAGTCTCTAAAATAATGTTAGAACTCAGAATCTAACATTAAGAAGAGAAGGAACTCAGTATCTAAAATGATGCTAAGAATTAATTCCCCCTAAGGATAAAATAATAAATATTCAACACAAAGAGAACAGAAGGGATCTATCTCGATATAGTGAAGGGGTAGAGAAAATGATAACAACAAAAAAATCTTCAATGAATGTGAAATTCTATACTATAACATTTAAAACATTTCCTATAATTTGAGGAAACAGAAAAAAAAAAAAACCAGAACCAAACCATCTTAAACAAGCAAACAAACAAAAAATGCATTTCAGCTTCCAGGTGTCACAATGTTAAATGTTTGTGAAATGTCTACCTTACACTAAATCTACTACAGATTCAATGCTATCCCACGCAAAATCTCAATAAAATTTTTTTTTATGATTTCCATTGACCTTCAATAAGCAATTTTGAAAGAGAAAGAATTAAAAAGAGAGAGGGTGGGGGACCATATACTTCATGATTTCAGAACTTAACCCAACCAACACTAAAATAATTCAAGCAGTTGCTACTGGCATGAATATGGATAGAACCTAGTGGAATAGACTAGGGAAACCAGAATGAAACCCTAACACACATACCTTTTGAACATATGCTATCAAAATGCTTATAAGCACATGCAAGAGTATAAAGGCAGAAGAGGGTCCTGCACTGGGTATAAAACATAAAGATATTCAAAGATTAAAGCAAAGGCTATAAAACAATAATTTTCATAGAAAAATACATAGGGGCAAATCTTCATGCCATTGGACATTTCCTTTATTTTTTGAAAATGAGGCAAAAACCAGGCTGATGGTTGAGATTCAGGTTTTTGTGAGTGGGCCTGTGGGAAACGTTAGGTCCCTAGACATTAGTAACTGCATTTTGGTTCTGGGACTCAGAACCGGAACTTATAAACTGCCAAGGAAAAGACCCTAAGATACCCTGTTCCCATAAACAACCCTCCTCTGAGGTCCCTACATAAGAAAATCCAGCCACCTGCACCCAAGGTCAGTTTTAGCCTGCGGCACCCAAGGTCACTTCCAGCTTGCTCTTGTCCCTTGTTAAAAAAAAAAGATATAAAACCTCTATTTAAGTGACTCTGCCTGCTGCCCCTTTCAGAAGGGCAGCTCAGCAGATATTGAACTTTTGCTTGAACTCGGAACTGTGTCTCTTGTGGATATTTGCACCAGTTACCCTAACAGCGAACAGGTTCCTTTTCTGAGGCTTTGCAGCTGTTAGACTCAAGGGTGATACAGATGAACTTCAGTCGTCTACCACCACCTGCCTCCCCAACTCAGGCAGCACAGCAACCACCAAAACAGCACTCACAGATGCGGTTCTGGAGGTTTCCTAGCATGTGGCAGAGTGGAAAGAATTTTGCTGCAGCGTGTACCACTGCCAATGATGGTGTGGTCTTGGTATGCACTTTTGACTGTGCAGGACCTTGAGTCTTTGAGATTGAGGTGAGACCCAACTTAGTGTCATCCTAGATCACCAACGAGATGCCTTAAACATCACTACCCCAAACCTTCCTCAGATTATTGTGAAAAAAGTCCCTGTTCTGTAGAGGTGGGACAAAGCACTGAGCTCAGGATTTGTTGCTGGACTTGAGTACTAGGCTGGGGCAAAATAGCACTTGGCTAGCTACTTACCCTGGGGGTAGGAAACTGAACCTACAAAACTTAATTTAAGTTCTGGCAAATTCCTTTTCACATCTAACCAACAATAACTTCCCTTTGTTGAATTGGTTAAGATGGAAAGTGTGTGTGTGTGTGTGTGTGTGTGTGTGTGTGTATGAATCATTTGTATATTTATGAAATCCCCTGGTCTCACTCACGGTGCATGAATATCCCTGTCTTTCCTTTCTTGTTGTCTGTGGATTTCTCTGAAGCCAATTCAGAGAAACATGAACAAACAGTACTGAATTGTTCGATTGTTGTTGTTGGCTTGTTCTTAACCAAGAATCTGGGGTTGCTCTGCAATCAGTTTGGAATTCTTTCTTGAACTATTTGTTCAACAGAAAAATGTGTCTCTTTCTTTGAAGGCATTGTTTGATGGTGCCAATTTATCTGTTTGGATGTATATATGGGAAATTACTTTTAGGAAAATGAGAAACATTTATTGTACCTCAGAGCTCCTTAGAGAAGCTTTGGTAGAAGGATGGCCCATCTATCTGACAGTGCACTCTGACTTAGCATGGCTTTCTTATGCACGTTTTAGCTTGAAATTTGGTTTAGTACGTTAAATTATGATGGCTGCGGCAACACATTTATCTACTGAGGTAGGTTCCACTTCAGAACTCACACTTTGTTCCTACTTTGGAAGAAACTATAGGAAGCTCATCTGAAAGACACACATAAGGCCCCGGTTATTCCACTACCTCAAGCTACACCATTTGCCCCTTGGTGTTCAGGACTTTCCAGAGCCAATTAAGAAGGGTGGTCTGGCACAAAGGTGACACAGCAGGAAGGAATTTCTAAAAGAAATACTGTCATCAACCCAAAACCTTTTCTAAGCATAGTGCTTGCTTCCGTCATCAGATGAAATTCTGTCAAAATTTAGCCAAAATCACTTATTTTCAGTTCGTTTTGTTCTCATTCTTTAAAATTTGTTTTTGTTTGTTTGTTTTTGTTTTCCTTTAATTTCTCCCTGCATTCAGTTCTCTTCTTTTTTTAATTCTGTGTTGCCTGGCTTATGGTATTTTGGTTTTCTCTATCTGATGTTCCCACACACCTTAGTTGAAAATAGAGAATTTTGTCATTCATACTTTGCTGTCCTTCAAGATGCAAATGCCAATGTCCTACCTGGCCTGAAATTTGGAATGAAAATTTAAGAAACACAGATGTGATTTGAATATCTGGTAAAAAAAAAAAAACCTGGCTTTGATAAATGATAAATCTAAGCTTTGCATTTGCTTGTGTATGGTTATATGTTTATATGTTTTCTCACTTCCTGGTGCAGAGTACTAAAATGACTTACACATACGTAACACATATCTTAAAACTAATTCAGTTATGCCAAATCCTTTTTGATACACACAATTGTAATAACCCAGTGACAAATAATGTGCACTTACTGGTGATGAAGACATCTTTAAATGTGGTGACTCATTTTTCTCTGGCCTGCTGGAATATGTGTCTGCAGATCTTTGAAAAATAAAGTTCAGTTCTCTCTATAGCCATGATGACCTGACGATACCCTTAAAGTGAATTTACATGATATTCTATCTAGCTAGGTCCTTCACTGCCTTTCTAAACATCCCTCAGATTTGTTAATTGGATCGTCTGCTATGTCAGGTGTTATAACTCTAGTAGTGCTTAAGTGCAAAGGAACTTAGTTACTTTTTAAAATTGATTGATAGATAGGAGGCAACAGTTTGGAAATGACTGATCTGCTGCTAACGAAGTTTATAGAATCCGCTTAAATAGCAACGATGTTTCGTTTTTATCAAAATAATTTCCTATGTTTCCTGCTAGATTTATTAGTTTTATTATTGCTTAAAAATTTTAAGTCCAAACACGAGATAAAATTTCTTGAGATACTTATTTGTTCTGAATCTACTTTGGTTTGTAAGTGTGTTTAAATGAACCATTATGTTGCCAATTATGCGATGCATTTTACTGGTAAAAATTCTCAAAGGCTTCGGAAATCTGATAGCCTGAGTATAAGGCTCTAAACCACGGTCATTGCCCTAATATATTACAGAGGAAACTGAATTATCTTTTTAAGTTGTTACATCCTTCACATGATACAACTAACACATATGAAGTCATTTCAGGTGATGTGAGCTGTGTCACCAAAGGAGCAATGCTGCTTAATTCATGCTCCAACTCAAGATAAATTTTAGGTTAAAATTTGTGAAATAGGATATGTGTAACTGGTTATTTTAGAGCAGTTTTCTAAATTAGTTTATTTACGTTATGTCTTGGTTTACAAACAAAATGTTTCTACTGTTCCATAAAATATAGGTAAATTTTAAAGATATTATTGAAATGTGGATTAAGCGTTCTTCACAGTTCATGATTGGCCTTGCTTTGCATAAGGAGGATTATGCATTGCTTTATAAAGGTATTTTATGGGTGCATTGTAAGAACAGATAATGGTGGGACGTGTTATGTTGTATTTCTGTATATACTGCAGTTTGATTCATCCCGTCTCCCAGGATCTTCCTTTTTTCTCCCCTCTTCTTTTCCCTCCTGTGATCAGTCTACTCTATTGATCATTATTATTATTAATATTACTACTACTACTACTACTACCACCATTATATCGTTGTTATTTTGCTGATATAATTGGTCTGCATACCTATGCATGTAACTGGTGTTCACTGTGCCATATTTGCACATGGACATAGCGTAATTTGATAGATTTTATTCCCAGGTACTTCCCCATATCCTTCCTACTTTTTCCCCTCTCAGTCCCCTTCCTTAACTCCTGTTGGTCTTGTTTCCACTTTTAAGAGAAGGCCCTCTCCCTTTTAATTCTTTTCCCCTCTACTCTCTAACTTCTCTCTCTAAGAGAAAGCATTTGATCCTTGAGTTTTTGAGTCTGATTTATTTCACTTAGCATGATGTTCTCCAATTCCATGGGATGGAGAACACAAATGAAAGAACACAAATGACTGAATAAAACTCCATTGTGTACATACCACCTTCTCTTTACCCATTCATCTGTTGATGGGCACCTACTAGTGTGGACAGATGAATGGGTAACTGTGGGTTATTGCAAATGGTGCCGCTATAATCACTGTGGTATGTGGGTATCACTAGAGTGTACTGATTTAGACCCTTTGGATATGTTCCAAGGACAGTGATAGCTGGATTATAGGGCGATTTTTTATTTTTAGTCTTTAAAGAATACTTCATATGGCTTTCAGAGTGTTTGTCCTAATTTTCATCCCCATTGTGTGTAAGTGCACCTATTGTTCAATTCCCCACAAGCAAATGTTGATATGTGTATTCTAACTGATTGTCATTATAACTAGAGTAAGATAAAATCTCCATGCAGTTTTGTCTTGCATTTCTCTGAATGCTAAGTATGTTGAACATTTTTCACATATGTGTTGTCCACTTTGTACACCTTCTTCTGCTAGAAATCTGTTTAGCTCCTTTTCCCACTTAATGATTGTTTCAGTGTTAAGATTCTTCAGTTAATTAAGTAATTTAGATATTAACAGCCTGTCAGAAGAGTAGTGAGCAAGAATTGTCTTCCATTCTGCAGGTTCTTCTCTCCACAGTCTTGCTTCCTTTGCTTTTTAATTTGATGCCATTCTGATTGTTAATTCTCAATTTTTATTTCTTGAACTTTATTTGTCTTATTAAGGAAGACAGTACCTTCAGCAGTATGCTGGAGTGTTCACGTTATCCTCTAGTAGGTATAGTGTGTAGGGAGATTTTCAAGCCATAAATACGAATGGTAAGAGTGGGCATCTTTGTCTTCGTCCACATTTTGGGAAATGCTTTTATTTTTTTTTATCCATCCAGTATGCTGTTGGCTTTGGTTTTGTTATATATATCCTATATGATGTTGAGGGAGGTTCTGTCCATCACTATTTGCTCCACTTTTTCCTTAGGAAAACACAATGGTCTATCTTTCTCTTTATTTAGAAGAACAAATTATGAATAGGAAAAAAAATGAAAATTTTACAAAAATATCCCAAAATTATTCATTTTAGTATACTACTACTATTTCTTTGTGCTTTCCTCAATATTTGTCCTTTGTGTTCTCCATGTTTTCTTCAAATGAATGGGTATTGGATTTTGATAGAATGCTTTCTCTGCTTCTATTGAGGTGACTGTATGATTTTTTCCCCTTCAACTCCATTTATGTGATGAATTACATTTATTGATTTGTGTATGTTGAAATAACCTTGAATCCCTGGGAAGACATGACTTTGATCATAGTGTGCAGTCTTCTTAGTGCATTTTTGGATGTGGACTCCAGATAATTTCTTCAGGATGTTTCCATCTGTGTTGTTCATCAGGGATATCTGTCTGTTGTTAATGTTTTCCTTGATGTGTCTTTACATGGTGTTGGTTTTGGCGCAATACTGGCTTAATGTAATGATTTTACAAATGTCTTGTCTCTTTTGACTAGGTGGGATTATTTGAAAAGCATTGGCATTAGGTCTTCTTTAAAGGTCTAGAAGAACTCAGCTGGGATTCTGTCTATCCTGCTCTTTTCTTTTCTTTTCTTTTCTTTTCTTCTCTTTTCTCTTCCTCCTCCTCCTCCTTCTTTCTAATGACTGTTTCATTCTGCATCGTTGACATTGATCTCTGGGCTTCTATGTCTTCTTGCTTCAATTTGGGTAGGAAAAAAGTTTCTAGGAATTTATATCTACTTTACTTTTTCAATCACTGGAATGTAAGTTTTCAAAATAGGCTATAATGACACTCTTAATTTCAGAAATGCCTGTGATATCCACTCCTTTTTCATCTCCATACGTATTGATTGCATTCCCTCTCTCTCTCTCTCTTTTTTTTTTTTTTTTTTGGTTAATTTCTGAAGGACTTAACGATTTTTTTTTACTCTTTCAATAAAACAATTCTTTTTGTCATTGATTTTAGTTTTGTTTAGCTATTCTCTATTTATTCATTTTCAGCTCCGATCTAAACTGTTCCCTCTTTGCTACAGGTTTTGCAATTAGATTATGTCTGCTTTTGTAAAGCCTTGAGGTATAACATCAGCATTTTTGGCATTTTTTGTTTGTTTGTTGAGTTACTAAGTGTAAGCACTTGCTACTTTGTGCTGTTTATAATCTCTGCCAGAGATTTTTGGTGTTTTGTATCAGTATTCTCTCTTTTTTATTATCATTAGAGCTTTGTAGTTATTCATATCGTTTGGGTTCTTCTTGACATATGGATGCATTCATGAACCTTCTATTGCAGTTTGTGATCCTCCTCGTTTTCCTTCCTCCTCTTCTCTAGTCTTCCTTCTCTCTTCTGCTGTCCTTCCTCCATTCTGCTAGACTTCCATTCACTTGTCCATTTATGCATGTTTGACAGATTCTTTCTTCTTATACGTAAACTGATATTCTCTGTGTTATATTTATATATGCACACCACGTGGTTTTTAAAGTTTTTATTCTGCACTACCTCCCATTTCCCATGCCAACACTCTGCCTTTCATCTCCTTTTGCACTTCTGATCTTCCCTATATTCTTATAATAGTGTGTCCTTCGTTCCTCTTCCTGAGGTATGATGTAGTCTTACTGTAATTTTAATAAACATTTCCCTGATTACTAGAGGTGTTGAACATTTCTTCATATGTATGTTGGCCATCTGTGTTTCTTCATTCAAGAAGTTTCTATCTAGTTACTTTGCCCCATTTGTTGGTTGTTTTTTGGTTTCAAAGTTTTGCATTTGTTTTTGTTTGTTTTATAATTTTATTTTTTTGAGGGGGTGTTAAGGGTTATTTCTTTTTTTGAGTTCTCTAATATTTTGGGCCATTCTGTAGGTGCTCTCTTTATGCTCTTAATTTTATTTTTGGTGAAGAAACTTTTTAGTTTATCTTTTTTCCTGTGCTTTGGAGCACCCTTGCCAAATGTCAGATGACTGGAAGCATGTGGGTTTGTCTCTGTGTATTCTATTCTGTTCTCTTGGTCTTCATGACAGTTTTGATGCCAGGATGATGGTGTTTCCATAAGTACAGCACTGTAGTAGTATTTCAGATCAGGTATTGTGATGCCTTCGGCTTCTCTTTGTTTGCTAAATACTGCTCTGTCTACTCTGAGTGTCTTATTCTTGTAAATGTGTGCATTGTTTATTTTTTCTGTATCTGTAAAGAATGTCATTAATATTTTGATAGTGATTGTATTGAATCTGTATGGCGCTTTTGGTGGGTATGTCCATTTAGACAATATTAATTCTGCCCATATAAGTATATGGGAAGTGTTTCCATCCTCTAAGGTCTTTCTAAAAATCTTTTTTCAGTGTTCTACAAGGTTCATTTAGGGCTTTCTTATCTCCTTGGTTAGATTAATTCCTAAGTTGTTGTTGTCATTCTTTTCTATTCTCTTCTTTTTTAGGTTACTTTGAATGCTAGGGTTTTTCTGACATTTCCCCCAGAGGAGTCACTGTTAGAGCATATAAAAGCTATTGATTTACAATTGTTGCTTGTGTAATCCTGATAACTTTGCTGAACTCATTTATAAGCTCTAGAATTCTTCTGGTGGAGAATTTTTAAGCTTCTACATATAGGATCATGTCATTGGCAAACAGTTATTTTGAAGATTTTATATTTTCTCTTCTCTGTATTGTTTTGATTTCCTTCACTTTCTGATTGTCAGCTAATGTTTTGAGGACCATATTGAACAGGAATGGTGAGAGTAAACAATGTTGTTGTCTTGTTCCTGATTTAGAGCAAATTGTTTTTTTTTAATTTTTCTTTTCATTCAGAATGATGTTTCCTGTAGTTTGGTGATTAACATCTTTATGACATATTCTGTATGTAAGTTCTTTCCACTACTAGTTTCTCAGGGTTTTTAACAGAAATAGGTGCTAGATTTTTTTCAAGGCCTTTTGTGCCTCATGGAGATGATCACATTAATGGACTTTCCATCTTATTATGAGGTGAACTACAGTGATGGGTTTGTGAATGCTGAAATAAACTTGCATCCCTAGAATGAAACCCTGTTGCTGATGGTGTATCATTTTTCCGATGTGTTTTCATATGTGGCTTGCTGATCTCTTATTAAGGATTTTTCCATCATGTTATCAGGTGTGTTGGTCTGTGGTGTTTTTGTTGTTATTGTTTGTTTGTTTGTTTGTTTTTCCTCGATGTTTCTGTCTGTCTGGTTTTGGTATCAGTGTGGTCCTGGCTTGACAGTGTGTGAGGGGACCAATGGGAGATGGAGGTAAGATGCAGAGGCCAAATGGCTGCTTGTCTGGCTGCTGGCTTTATTTATACCAATAGGTTACATTAGGTCACAAAGTAAGATGTTTTTGTTTATGATTAGATATGTGCTATGGCCAAGCATGCATTGGTTATCTCAGCTGTCCCTGGGAAAAACTGGACAATTGTTTCAGCTATGGGAAACACGATGCCCTTTATTCCCCAAGAGTTTGACCACCAGAGAAAATTGTATGTTTTCTATATTTCCACAGCCAGAATAATTACAACTCCCATTTTTTTTTTTTTTCCTATGGCCCTTTGGATGAATAAAACTTGTTTTCTCTTTAATATTTGTGGAGGTAAAATAGAGATTTGGCATTGACAATAGCAAAACAACATTATCATAAGGATCAAAACATTTACAGAGTTTTGTGTAAATGTAGAGAGTCTGTGTTAACAAACAAGGCAGTAACCAAATTTTCTGGAGTGCTTTCTAGCCTCATTTGAGCCAACAGCTATTCCACTGAGGCTGTTAATTATTTTATATCTCCCCAAGTTGCTAGAGGTCAAGTATCTTTGGGCCCTCCTATAGTGTTTCTTTTCTTTCTAGGAGAGTGAGCATCTTTTTGCTTGGTGGCCTCTTCCTTATCCAAGACCAAATAAAACTTGGGGACTGGGTTGTGAAGTCCTAGATGCCAACTCATGATTGACAGGTCTCATGCACCAAGGCATTATCAAAAAAGGACCTGTTGGTGTAAGCACAGCAGCCTATCCCTTTCCCCATGTGATCAGAGACATAGGGACCCGCTATCCTGGGTCTGGTGGAATCCTGTATTTTACATAATTTTTTGGCAGTGTATTTTGGGGGTAATAAAGTGTCTATCCAAGGCATATGAGTGATTGTGAGTATTACCTCCATATTGCTTTTTGAGTGCATTAACTGTAAATAAAGCAATATTTAAGGCATCAGTAACATGAGAGAGGCTAGTTTCCCCTTATCTTTTTTGTTGTTGTTTTTTGTTTTAAGAGGCAAGTCTTAAGAGTATGATGCGCTTGTTCAACCAAGTGCTGTCCAGTAAGATTATGAAGAATTCCATGGAATACAATTATATTCCAATGAGTACAAAGTTGTGCAAAAGCACAGGACTTATATGCTGGGGTTTTATCTGTTTTTAAATGACTAAGCTTGCCCATAGTGGCAAAGCTGAGTAAGAAATGAGAAATGCAAAAAGATAGTTTTTCAGATCTATGGGCACTTGCCCAGATAAGCCCAGAATAATAATCAATGTAAACATGGAGAAAGGAATAAGGACAAAAGGGGAGCGGGGGAATGGGCAACGTCCATTTGCCAAAGTGCATTAGAATGTAGGCCTCATGGATTTACAGATTCTCACATAGGGTCCCAGGATGGTGTAGAGTGAAAACTGTTATTAACAATGGCACAAGCCTTTTGAGAAGAAATGGAAAACATCTTTATTAGTGAGTGAGAATTTTCATGAAAAAAATCTATGACATTGTACAGCAATGAATATAAAGGGTAAAGGAATTTCACAGCTCCATCAGAAGTCCAGGAATGTTGGTGTGGCTATGTATGTGAGTGAGAAATATAGAGAATGTACAACACTGTAAAAGAGTCTGAAGGGTTAAAAAAGGAGACAGTATATTGGAATTCAAATAAGGGTTAATACAGTAAAGAATTCTGAGGAACAAGTTTATCTATATACTGAGAATTTGTAGTAATGTTTAAAGTAGTAGAAAATAATTTCAGTGCCAGGATAATGGAAGCCAATTCAGATCACTATGAAGAAATTTGAGGCAGGGTATAATGGTCCATGTATCATTAATAAAAACAGATACTACCCCTCTTTGTTTACCTCCATCTGTATACACCATTAGCCCAAATACAAGAGGAATAGTAGAGATCAGGAAGAGGGTGAATGTGTAACCTGATGTGACAAAGAAAATCACCCAACATGAGGTGATTTGAAACATGAGGTATGTGAAAGGCAGTGAGTGCTAAAAAATCAGTTAATACAGCCTGATAGTAGAACTGTAAGTGTGGGAACTGTAAAGTTTTTCCATAAGTAAGACATAAAACACAAATATCTGCACTTTTTAAGGATAAAATTCTAGTGTGGCTATCAGCTATTAGTTGAGTGCACATATCAGCAAAAGGCAAAACGTCATGGCCTAAAAATTGAGGACAGTATAACCCTTCTTATATACATAATCCTCAGTTATAAGTAGCAATTACTGCTACAAAAGCATAAAGGTTTTCAACAACAATTACCAATGATAATGATATTAGGTACAGGAAGTCAGTCCATCATTATTGCTGATGATTTTTTGATATTTTTTGTAGACCTTGTTTTAGAGAAGGAGTCAGATAAAGGGTAAAGGCAAGGTCCTGTTGTTTCTTTTAACAACTGGAAAAAAGGAAAGGACATATCAATAGTTAATGGAATGTAAGAATATGCCCAACTGTAATGTCCAAGATATTGCTATAAATGAACTAAGGAAAATTTAGAAGGAAGGGTTAAGTTTAGGATGAAAGAAATTGAATATTATTTTAGTTACATCTGTCTCAGGTAGCTGATAGGGAATTAATATTGCATTTCTTTTTTTAGCAATGCAGAGTCCTGATCTTAATAGCCCTTCCTGTGATATTTGTAGAAATTTCATCTATGATGTTTTGTCCTGCAAGTAAAATATCATCCACATAATGATAAACAAGTGAGGAAATTTTAGATGAAAAGAAATCAAGGCTTAATTCGCAAAATATTGGCATAATGTTGGGCCATTTAGCATCTCTTTGTGGAATAACTTTCCAATGAAATATATTAGCAGGCTTATGATGGTTAAAAACAGGAACAGTAAACCAATTTTTTTGTGATCATCAGGAAAGGGAAGAATAGTGGGGGGGAAAATAAGTCTTTAAGTGAGTGACACAGAGAGAAATCTTGAGATATTAATTTGGGTTTGACAAACCAGACTGAAACAGAATTGTGGGTTGTTTATGAATTTCTATTAAATCATATAATAATCTCTGTTTTCCTGATTTCTTTTTTTTATAACAAAGATAGGTGTGTTCCAATAGCTATTAAAGGTTCAGTATGCCCCATTTTTAGTTGTTCTTGAATAAGAGTCTTAGCAGCTGCCACTTTTTCCTTTGACAGTGGCCATTGTTCAACCATCCCAGAGAGAGGTGATGACTTTCCCTTTAGTGGCCTGGCAGTCAGATCAGCAGAGGCCCCAACCAAAAAGGCAATTCCATGGCATCTGGAGTTTATGTTGAATGTCTCTGCCCCATATAGGAATAGGTGTTGATATAAGATATGACTGAATGTGAGTGATGATTTTTTGTGGAATGGACGGGGCTGAGCATCACAGCCATAGGGAGATCTTGGACACCTGCTTATTATTTCCTCCTATACTCCCAACCAGGGTGGCCCTTTGAAGGAGCTATGCATGAGGTCGTATTGAAAGGGGAATAATGGGGATGTCAGCATTGGTGTCCAATAGCCCTGTGATTACCTGTTCATTTAAACAAAGTGTTAATTTAGATCTATTTTCAGTGAGTTGTAAACACGCTCCAATGACAGTAGAGCGCAAAACCCCCTGCATCTTCCCTTTTATTTAAAGGGTTTTTTTTTGTACTTGTATCATAGGGAATCACAATCAATTGAGCAACAGAGGATCCTTTGGGGAGGATTAAGGGCATATGGGACCACATTTGGATATATATAGTACGCCTGTATAATCAGAATCAATCACCCAAAGAATAACAGATTTTCCCTCTGTAACACTATGAGAAATCCATCCAAAAGTATTTTGGGGTAAAGGTCTGTGAACCTTGAGTAGGAATTTTACATACCTCCCCAGGAAGCTGTACTTGGGCATCTTCAGTAGTAATTAAATTTATGTTAAAGCTCTCTCTAGTGACATGAAAAAAATTGCTGGAAGGGTGTTCTGTTTTAACTAGAAACATTTTTGTCATGGGAACTTGAGGGGGTTGGAAAAAGGGATTCCCCTCCTTTTGCCCTTGGTCAGGGTGCGGGTGAGGCAACAATTCTTTAAATACGACAAAAGGAAATTGCTCATGCTTTGGTTGGCCAGCAGGATTCAGCTTAATAGGGCAAACAGCCAAGGTATGAGTCTCTCCCTTCTGAGCTGCTTGCCATAAACATTCAGCCAGAAAAGATCCAACTGGTGGCTGAAGAGGAGGAGATGGTTGTGAGGATGGAGGAAATGCCTTCATGAAGGATGCTGTGGCAGCTGTTGCTAAGAGAGGAGGATTTGTTGAGAAAAAGGGAACTTAGAAACTGCATCATGAAAAAAGATACCAAGCATGCAGCACAAGCATGGAAAATCACAGCTCCTCATGAACCTTTTCACCTATATTTTACCAATCTTTTGAATGTAAGGAACCACTTTCTGGGTACCAGAAGCAGCAAAAGTCTATTTCTGCCAGCAAAGCAGCAAGGTCAGCATAACTCACAGTATGTCTAGCCTTGCAAAATAAATAGGAGAGGTCAGCCTGATGACAATATTGAGCCTCAGATAGGGGATTTTTCCCTAGCTTACCAGTAGGGGATGGGTACCAGCCAATGAGAGATGTGCATCACTTGCCTGTTCCAGGTGGTAAACTACTCCCTTCTCCTGTCAACATGTCCAGAGAGGTTTCTGTTTGAGGTGTTAGTGTCCCACTTTGGTACCAGCTGCAAAAAAAAAAAAAAAAAAAAAAAAAAAAAAAAAAAAAAAAAAAAAAAAAAAAAAAGGGAGACAGAGGTAAGATACAGAAGCAAAAGTGTTGTTATTTATAATTAGATATGTGCTGTGACCAAGACTGCTTTGGTTATCTCAATAATTCCTGAGAAAAACAGCAGAATGTCTCAGCTAGGGGAAATAGGACACCTATTATTCCCGGGAGTTTACTCACCAGAGACAATTCAGTCATATATTTCCATGACCAGAACTGATTAGAGAATGCTACATTAAAATCACCCAGTATTATTTTAGTGTAATCAGTCTGAGCCTTTGTGTAGAGCACTGCTGCACCTGAAGTATTGTGGTAATTATGAACACTGAAATTTAAGGAATGCATATTTAATATAACTATATTTTCTTGCAGAATTATTCCATTTATTCATAAGCATATGAATATACATTTGTCAATTTTATTTTGGCTTGAAGCTTGCTTTTTAGGATATTGGAGTAATTACTTTTTGTCTTCAAGCTTCGTTTGCTTGTGATATTATTCTCCATTCTCTCATGTTCAGTCTATGCATGTCTTTCAACATGAGCTTTGTTTATAGCAGATAACATACATTTTTTTAAAAAATTCTAATCTACCAGCCCAAACTGCCTTCAGGGAACTCCATGGATACCCAGCTATGGGCAGACCAGAGATTGCTAGCCACCAGCCACAGGGGAGCCCACACTCACAGTAACAGTTGCTGTGGAAACCCCTGCATGAAAAGACTCCACCCAAGTGAGGCCTGGGCCTGTCCCAGTTCCACTCCACAGTTCCTACAGACTAACAGGAGTGCGACTGAAGGCCCATAACTGCCTTTGGGGACTATTTTGGGAGCCCATTAAGGCCATTCCCACTGCCCTCTTGAAGCACATCCAGTACCACCACCACCAACATTGGTGACATTAGTGTCCATCTGAGGATTTCTGCTAGGGAATGGAAGTAACTCCAAGGTGAGATACAGGTAATTTGTAGTGTCAATAGAGGATTATAGGATAGGAGCCACCATAACTCTGATCCGCATTGCAAGAAAGGAAGATACACAATCAACATAAAAAAACAAGGGAAGAAAGTGCCCCAAATAAATCTTGATACCACTGTAGCAAAATCCAAAAATATCCCAAAATTATTCATTTTAGTACACTACTACTATCTTTGTGCAAATAAAAAACCAATTATCAAGGTTTAAATATTTTATTTTATATGTGAAAATTAATGATAAACACAAACAGGATTTCATAAAAATAGTAGAAAGGTTAATGAAAGAGAGGTAAGATATAAAGGGAAAAGAAGTGCTACTGGTGGATATAATTTATTAAATTATATGGCATATAAATATTTCCCAAAAAATCCCACTTTATATTTAGTTATAATGCACGAATTAAAATGAAGAAGGGGGAAGAGTAAAATTGAAGGGTTGTGTGAAGGGAGGGTGAAAGAGTGAGAATGTCATGATAAATAAAATTGATCACATGAGCTTATTTGTAATAATAGTTAAAATGAATTCTAATAGTATATAAATTGTAATAATCCCATAAAACAAACAATAAAATCACTGATTGCGTATTGTGTTAATTATCCACTTAAGAGACAAATAGTGGTGTAGTTCATTTAAAAAAATGCTCCTGTACTTTATCTACAAGAAACCCATGTGGCTCATAAGAAAATAAAGGATGGAAAATTATCTCATGCAAATGGAATCTGAAAACTAGAAAATGTAATGACAATCATATCAGAAAAGCAGAGATCAAGCCAAAATCAGTCAGACTAAAGGAAGTCATATGTACAGATTAAGAAAAATTTCCATCAAATATATACAATGTTTATAAACATATATACTAAATGTCTGTATATCAGAATTTATAAAGAGACATTATTTGATGTAATGGGAAATAGATCCTAATAAAATACTTGTGAGTGATTTGTTACTTCATAATCACAAGACAATCACTCATACAAAGTTATACTCAGAAATACGCAAGTTCAATTACCCTTCAGATCAAGTGGGCTTAACAAACATGCATGTTCTAGCAGCTGTTGAATCCATATTCTTTTAAAGAGTACACAGAAAATTTGAGAAAAAAATTACATAGGAGGCCATAAAGTAAGCCTAATCACCTATAAAATAACAAAATAATCTCTTGCTTCTTATCACACCATAAGAGAATGATACTAGAAATCCACAGAAGCATCTACAGATATTTGAATGCAAACAACACATATTTAAATAATGAGGAAATTATTGAAGTAATCAGGGGTAAATTTAAACATATCTAGAATCAAAAACAAACATAAATATTCCAGAATCTGCAGAATAGAATGAAGTAGAATGAAGGTAGGTTATTATTAATTTTTTATTTTTTTGTTTTAACTGGGGTGGAGTACCTATATATTTTTAAAAAATCATAGAAATCCCCAATTAATACACAAAAATGCATTTCAAAGTTATTTTAATCAGCCTTTTTTTTTTTTTTTTTTTTTGGTGTGATCAAAATATCGGATGAGAACAGTTATCAAGGAGAAAAAGTTTATTTAGAGTATCAAGATTTTAGAGATCTAGATCTATAAATGGCTGATTCTGTTGCTTTGCACTGGAGAGAAGGAAGGTTATGAAGGCTGAAGAGTGTGAAGGAAAGCAGCTCAGTACAAGGCACCAGGAAACAGAGAGATTCCACTTGTTATAACAAAATATAACCCTGTTATGCACACGCCCAATAACCCATTTCCTCCAGCCACATATTACTTGTCTACTACTCTTGTTAGCAGATTTAGATAAATTGATTTTTTCTCTTGCCAATGTGAGAAATAAACACACAGACACATGGATGAGAGCAAAGTAATAAGATGTATTAGAGGTATATAAACAAAGGAGAGGGCCTGAAGGGGAGGGGCTTCAAGAGAGAAATGCCAACAATTTCTGTTGTCTAAGAGATTTTGAAAGTATACTTGAGTCAGCACAGTAGTGTATGCCTGTAATCCCAGCATCCCCAGAGGCTGAGGCAGGAGATCTCAAGCCAACCTCAACAAAAGTGAGGCACTAAGTAACTCAGTGAGTCCCTGTCTCTAAATAAAATAAAAATAGGGCTGAGGATGTGGCTCAGTGTTCAAATGCACCTAAGTTTAATCCAGGTACTCCATTTCCCCCCAAAATTATACCTGGATGCATGTGGGCTGTGCACTCAGGGCAGCCCATTTTGAATGCCCATGAGTGTGACCTGGCCCTGGAACCTAGTGAAGCTCTAAGCTGTCCTGAGGCAATTTTTGCCAGTACTGGTGCTGGGAAGATGTGCCAGCAGTACTTTGAGGTGCTGGAAATTATTCACTAATAAAAACATGAGGAGTTGAGAAAACCCCAAAACAGCTGCTTATATCAATAGAACAGTTTAACAAGCTGTGAAAAGCCCAGGTAAATTCTGAAAGGCGATCTACTGCGGAAAGTTCAACATCGTTTTCTAAATCTTGCTATAGAAAAAAAAATTAGTTCTCTATAAGTGGGGGCTGTGACATGTAAAAAAAAAAAAAAAAGAACTGGCTTGTGTAGGCCACCTGGCAGAAAAATTACCCCTATGATCAAAAATACTTGGTTAATTCCAGTGACTGGTTCTTCACAGGCAGAAAGCTCATCATGTAACATCTAAATACAATGTGTATATTTTCCCCTGAGATTTCTCGAAATCATGGAACAATGGCTCAACTTTTGTTTATCAGAAATTTGAGATTGAATGTAGCTTTAACTTTAAGGAGAAAAAGAAATATAAGTTGTAGGTTATTTGGTGAGGCTAGAAGTTATTGGAGTGGTGATAGATTGCCTGCTTGTACTCTCTAATAGTTTACAGGAAGAAAAAGCAATATACCTCACTTGGATGCTAGATAAAGTAATTACTTAAAAGCAAATTTGAAGAATATGTGATAGTTGTTTAAACTGGCTTCAAGCTGTTAAAAAAAAAAAACATGGTGGTCAGAACTATTATCCAAAACAGAAGTTATAAATGATGAAAATATTCAGATTTTCAAACAACAACAAGTGGCTTGTGAGAACAAGAAAATCATCTTATTTTGCTTCCCAAATATACTGATAATATAGCTAAGGTGCAGATGTGTATTTTTATAGTTGCACCGAGAGATTTTGTCTAGTAATGAGCCTTCAGTTATTCAAAACACCCTGGGTTATAGTCTCTTCTGAGGACTATGAATTGTGGAATAAATTGAAACCATCTTTTTCTCCTAAAAATCTGTGTAATAAAACCATTAATGGAAACCTAACAGTCTGCTTCACATTGAAGTGGAATAATATCCAAAAGGAGCAGCTTCAGCTTCAACAAGGTGAAAGTGCACTACAAAGATTATTCATCTTTGTTCCATTTGTTCCATTATAAATCTTTGTTCCATTTGGGATTTGTGTTGTTAACTAGTAATATTGTTTAAGATCTCTGGGGTCTTAATTCAGTCCTGCATAAAAATATACTTTATACTATGTAAAAAATAAGGACTTATTACTAGGAGCCACAAAGACAATTTATTAAATATTATATGTTTTATAAAAAAATTGTTTTTTTATGTTGAATAGACTTTCAAAGTTTTTTAAAAAAAGGTAAATAAGCAATATTAAGCTTTGTTTGTCCACACCAAAATAATAATAATAATAAAGGTATACCTGATGGCCAGGCACAGATGATTGATGGTTTGAGAAATGCTAGAACATGTTCCAATCAAGCTCTTCCAACTCTGAATTTAATAAGGCAATGAGAAATGCTTTCTGTTAATCCCTTTTGACACAGTGAAACATGATAGTTGTGCCTATCAGAAAAAGAAAGCATTGTGGTAGATATCTTGCTTTTGGACAGACATTTCTAGGGTAAGTGAGGAAGGGCACTGTGGTTAAAGATGTGAGGAATACAAACAGGCTTGTTGTTAACAATAAAGGAAGTAATTAGCCACAGAATGTCTCTCAGATCTGCTGCCTCCTCCCAGGTTGACATGATGTCCACTTTTCCCTCTGTCCTCCAAGATTCTTATCCTGGCTACCCATGAGAGAACTATCTTCATGCCTCACTAGTATCCAGGTAATCACTATCAGGACATTAATTCACCAATCAGGTTAATGTTCTCACAATTGATTCATTTCATCTATAAATCTTCGTGAATTTTTCACAGGTGAGATTTTGTGGAACACCTGGCATTTGAACAATAAAATTCCATTCCTGGCCCCCAGAAGCTCATGCTTATCTCATGCTCATCAATGAAAAATGCAGTTAATACACTTCCAAGAGTTCCCATAGTTTCAACAGTTCCAGGATTATCAAAAGTCCAATTCCAAAGTCTCCTCTGAAATTTAAGGTAAAGAGTCACCATAAGCTCCTATAAAAATCAAAAGTATGTTACATATATGTAATATATTAAGGCAAAGAATACACATTTCATTTCCAAAAGGAAGAAATAGGTGAATTGGAGGAAGAAGAGGGACCCAAGCAAGACTGAAATCCAGCTGAGAAAAAGGCCTAGAGCTGCACTCCCAGTATAAGGGGCTTCATAATGTTCTCTCTAAAAGGCTTGCATAGCTCTTTTCTTTGCTGGTTGCAGGCCGCGTGGCTTTTGTGTTGACTTTTCTATGCTGGAGCTAAATTTCTGTAACTTTCTTCAGCAGATGTTCCACCTTAGATGTATTTATTTATTTTTTCTTTAAAGAACAGGCATAGACATTTAATCACTGAAACACATCCCCAGACATCTTTCAAAATATGTATTTTTGAGATGGAATGTTGTACCATTGTTTAGGGCCTCATTAAGTTGTTGAGATTGGCCTCAATTTTCAAAATTTCTGCCTCAGCCTTCTGAGTTGCTGGGAGTACAGGCAAGTGCCACCACACATGGCTCTGTACTGGTGCTTCTTAATATCAGAGGTCTCCACAGTAGCTTCAGCTTCATTTTCACTTCTACATGCAATGATCTCTCACCGGCTGGCTGCAGGTACTCTGATTCTGTGATTCTTTGCCTGCTCTTTCTTTGAAATTTTATTGGAAGTCTCTATTCCTCTAACCCCGTCATCCTGCAGAAACAGTACCACATGGTTGTTGTGGTCAAGGCCTGACACCATCATAAAACATGAGCCAAGCCTCCTGGAAACATTGTTGTAAAATGCTCTGAACTCTTGTGTATATGAGCAAAACAAAATGACTTCCTAGTTATCCCTGTGCAAGTAGAATGCCTCAGTATTCTCTCTTTTTTTTTTTTTTTTTACACCTGAGATGTTTTTGTTTATTTAGTAACTTGCAGACATTTTACAACATGACAATAATGATTCCCTTTAAGGGGATATCTAAAAGGAAACATCTCAATGAAAATAACAACACACAAAGGAAAGAGTAAAATTAACTAAAGCAAAGAGCCAATATAACACTAGTCATTGACATTTAGGAAACCAAGAGTTTTTAATTATCTAAGCAATACCAAATAACCATATGAAAGACATTTAATAAACTAATTAACAATAAAAAACTGAATAAAATTCAGAAAAAAATAGCAAGTGAAAAAGTAGAAATTGTATATTAGAAATATATATATATTTTTTCTGGTGCTGGGGATTGAACCCAAGGGCTTGTGCATGTGAGGCAAGCACCTTACCAACTGAGATATATCTCAAGCCCCCTAGAAATATTTTTTAAGAAATAATGTCTGGAACTGTGTATATAGCTTATTTGGTAGAGTGCATGCCTTGCATGTACAAGGTCTTGGGTTCAATTTTAAGCAACACACACGCGCACACACACACACACACACACACACAAAAGGGAATCAAAAAAGAGAAAGAAAGGAACAATGCCTGATAAATTAGAAATGTGAGTAGAAAAAATATCAAATATTAGAAAATCAATTATAAGATGTAACTTAAAGAATTTATAAACAAGAGAAATTTTTCATAAAACTAAGAAAAAGAGGTTTTATTTATAAAGATACTTCTATATGGTTAACAGTTGATTTCATAGCAGATTTCCAGAAAGGACACGGAGGGCTGTGTCTTGATCTCTTTTTTTTAATAGGAAACTTTACTTCTCCATCTTTAAGCTTGAGATGTGTGTGGTCTTTCCAATTACTGAGTTACCCTCATGCCATCTTTCTGTTGTCTCTGGGGAAAAAAAAAATGTATTTCTTTAACAACCACACATTCTGTAGCCAAAGTTTTACTCACAGTTTTCTGGCCAAACTGCATGTTTCTAAAAACATTTTTTCCTGCTTATCTCCATAAACTTGGCTAAAAGTTGCCATCAGTGTTCATGCCAGTGCTGAATATTATGCTGCCTAGAAATTTCCTCTGTCAGATGAAAAGTTCATCAGAACTTTAAATTCAGCCTCACAAAAGTCTCAGGACATGAGTAAAATTTAGAGAATTTCTTATCCAGGATGTAGCACGAATGACCTCAAGTCCAACTTATTTTAGATTCTTCATTTTCCTTTGAAATCTACTGAGCCCTATCTTGACTGTCCATAGTCCTATGGGCATCCTGGTTTTCTGGGATCCCTCAAGAATTACTCATTAAGGTACATGTACAACATTTTAAAGCTTTTCAAGCTTATATCAGTAAACTTTTCAAAATCCCTACCACAAATTTCAAAAAGCTCCAAATAATTCTGAACCACATGGTCTTGTTAGTCACAGGAATGACCACAATTAAGCTTTTTCGTTTTATTCAGCTTTTTCACCACTATTACTAAAAGACCTAATGAGAACAACTTGAGAGGGTAAAAGATTAATTTGGGATATCAATACCTCAGAATTCTATATTTATCGATGGCAAACTCCATTGCTCTGAGTGGGAGGAAGGCAGAATATGGCAGTGAAGTGTCATAGAGAAAAGCAGCTAGGTGTATGGTACCAGGAAGTAGAGATAGAAATAATAAACAAAATAGATACCCCCAAATCATATCTTTGATTACCTATATTCCCCAGCCACATGGAACCTGCCTGCTTCTATCATCAAGCTAATCCCTACTAGTTGGGTGTAGACTGTCATAACCTCACAGTCTCACTTCTGAACATTTTGCATCACCTCACATATAAGCTTTTAGGGGACACCTAATATCAGACTTGTTATGGAACAAGTCGTAGAAAAACATAACTCGAAGTCAATATAAAAATATAAATGATAAGCTGAAATTAGTCAAAAAGAATAATACTAATGATTAATAAAACAAACAATAAGATAAATTGAAAAACCCTTGAAAAGATAAATTGATAAACCCTTATCCAGACTAAACAAAATAAACAGAAAACACACATTACTAAAATTAGAGACAATGGGTAAGAGAACACTATTGAGTCCCAAGGAAGACCAGGATTGTGAGATCTACAGATGATATAAGGAGACAAGAACAGGAACCCACATCACATCAGGGGCCCCAAAGGAGATCCTTGAAATGGATTTTTTCCACAGGAATTGGAAAGCATTAAACCTCACCACCAGAAGCTCCACCTCTAAGACCAACACATATATGTTAATCACCTGCACCATCCTGAGAGGGGCTGATACTACCAAACAACAGACAACCCCATCTACTGGACGAGAGGGAAAGCAGAAAAATATTGTACTCCAACAAAAGCAATCCTTTTTATTTACCTTGACAATTTTTTTCTAATTTTTTTCTTTTCTGTCACTCTCTCTTTTCCTGCCCTCTTACCCCCAACCTTTGTGAAACCATGTATTTCACTTGCCTTAGGCTACTGAGGACTGGGATATGTGATTGGCATATTACAGTTGTATTAGAGAGTCTTTTATGTTCTATTTTTTAAATTTTTTATTTTTGTTAATTTTTATATTTTCTTGTTTTTTATATTCACTCTATTTTCTTCCTACTTACTTGTCTTCCCCAAATCTCATTCTCTCTTTTCTGCTACTAGCCAACTTCTTTTGGATTCCTCTTTTATGCTTTCTAAGATCTAATAACTCTGTATCCTCACTTCCTATCTCCCAAACATCTCATCTTACACACCACCGCCACTTCTCTCTAGTCTACCAGCAGAAATTGTAGACCCTTTTGCAAACTTACTGTTTTTATTGTAGATAATAATTAAACTTATAATTTCTGTATATTGTGACAAAGCCATAAATGTCCTATCTAGAGCTACTTGGTTTAAAGCTAAATATTGTTTGTATTGGGATCTGTTAATATTGGTCTTCCCCTTAAAGGAGAGATTTTAAAACCCTGCGGGAAATCTATAAGCCTACAGGATAAAAAATATATAACATCTCAGAGCTAAAATGCTAGAAGGAAATACACACATGAAAAACAATGGAAGAGAGTGTCCCCAAGAAACCAAAATACTCATTATTAGAATCCATGGTCAGCACATATAAAGAAATGTCAGAGAAGGAGTTCAAGATGTACATAGTTAAAATGTTCTTTGAATTAAAGGATGATGTAAGGGAGCAAACACAGGCAGCAGCAGATCATTTTGATAAAGAGCTACATAGGCAAATACAGGAAGCAAAGGATTACTACAATAAAGAGATAGAGATTCTAAAGAAGAATCAAAAAGAAATCTTTGAAATAAAACACATAATAAACCAAATAAAAAACTCAATAGAAAGCCTCACCAAGAGATTATATAACTTTGAAGACAGAACTTCATACAATAAAGACAAAATATATAATCTTGAAAAATAGAGTTGACCTCATAGTGCAGATGGTAAGAAACTATAAACAGAACATCCAAGGATTATGGGATAACATAAAGAGACAAAATTTAAGAATTATTGGGATAGAGGAAGGCATAGAGTTTCAAACCAAAGGAATGAACAATCTATGCAATAAAATAATATCAGAAAAATTTCCAAACATAAAGAATAAATTGGAAACTCAAATACAAGAGGCTTACAGGACACCAAATGCACAGAATCACAACAGATCTACACCAAGGCAAATTATAATAAAAATGCCTAGTGAAAGAAGAGAATTTTAAAATCCACAAGAGAAAGGAATTAGATTACATACAGGGAAAAGCAAACCAGGAACTCTGCAGACTTCTCAGGCCAGATACTTAAAGCTAGAAGAGTTTTGAACAACATACACCCAGCTCTGAAACACAATAGGTGCCAACCAAGAATCTTATATCCATAAAACTAAGTTTTAGGTTTGATTATGAAATAAAAACCTTTCAAGATAAGTAAAAGTTAAAAGAATTTACAGTAAGAAAGCCTGCACAAGAGAACACACTTGGTTAAATATTTCATGAGGAGGAAATAAAAACAACAATAAAAATTTGCAAATGGAGGAACTATAGTAGAAGAAAGACCAATCCAAGGAGAAACCTAGTCAAGTTAAAAACCAAACACAAATCAAAACGACTGGGAATACAAACCATGTCTCAATAATAACCCCAAATGTGAATGCCCTAAACTCATCAGTTAAAAGACACTGACTGGTAAATTGGATTTTTTTTTTTTAAAAAGGCCCAAGGATATGCTGCCTCCAAGAGACTCATCATATAGGAAAAGACATTCACAGACTGAAGGTGAAAGAATGGGAAAAAAAATGTATTACTCACATAGATTGTGTAAACAAGCATTGGTTTCCATCCTCATATGAGATAAAGTGGACTTCAAACCAAAGTTAGTAAAATGAAATAAAGAAAGTCATTTCCTACTGCTTAAGGGAATCATATATCAACAAGAGATAACAATAAAAAAATCTATGCCCCAAACAATGGTGCATATATGTATATCAAACAACCCCTACTCAACTTCAAGAATCAAATAGACCACAACACAATAATCCTGGGTGACTTTAACACATTCCTTTCACCACTGGATAAGTCTTCCAAACAAAAATTTAACAGTGAAACTACAGAACTCAATAAAACAATAAATAATTTAGACTTAACAGACATATATAAAATATTGTACCCATCAAAAAGCAAATGCATTTTTTTCTCAGCAGCACATAAATCCTTTTCTAAAATAGGTCATATGCTGTGCCACAAAGATAGTCTTAGGAAATACCCCCCCCCCAAAAAAAATAGAGCTAATACCCTACATTCTATTTGACCACAATGGAATGAAATTAGAAATTAATGACAGATTAAATAATACAAGATAATCCAACACCTGGAGACACAATAATACACTATTAAATAATGCATGGATAACAGAAGACATAAGGGAGGAGATAAAAAAAATCTTACAGGTAAATGAGAACTCCCGTACAATATATCAAAATCTCTGGGATACTATGAAGGTGGTGCTAAGAGGAAAGTTTATTGCATTAACCTCATCCATTAAAAAAAGAAAAAGTCAACAAGTAAATGACCTGACAATACAACTCAAAACCCTAAAAAAAAAGAGCAAACCAACATCCAAAGAAATAGAATACAGAAAATAATTAAAATCAGGAATGAAATCAATGAAATTAAAACAAAAGAAACAATTCAAAAAATTGACAAAACAAAAAGCTGGTTCTTTAAAAAATAAAATTGACAAACACTTAGCTACCCTAACAAGAAGAACAGAAGAAAACCAAATGACTAAACTTTGTGATAAAAAGGAAATATCATGACAGACTCTACTGAAATTCAGAGGATAACTAGAACCTATTTTGAAAATTTATACACCAGTAAAGTAGAAAATCACAAAGATACCAAAATTTTCTACAGGCATATGACCTACTCACTCTGAACTAGGAGGTCATTCACAACATAAACAGATTATTTTCAAGTGAAGAAATAGAAGATGAAATAGAAGAAATAGAAAGCCTACTGACCAAGAAAATCCCAGGACCAGACAGATTCTCAGCCAAGTTCTACAAGGCCCACAAAGAAGAACTAACACCAATACTCCTCAAATTATTCCATGAAATAAAAAAGGAAGAGACCCATCCAAACTCATTCTACAAGGCTAGTATCATCCTAATGTGAGTCTAGTATCACATGTGAGTCTAGAGACACATCAAAAAAAAGAAAATTTTAGACCAATATCCCTTATAAGTATAGATGCAAAAATTCTCATAAGATTTTGGCAAATTGCATACAAAAACATATTTAAAAAATAGTGCATCATGACCAATTGTAGTTATTTCATGGGATACAAGGTTGGCTCAACATATGGAAATCAATAAACATAACCCATCGCATCAGTAGACTGAAAGATAAGAATCATATAATTTTATCAATTGATACAGAGAAAGCATTTGACGAAATAAAGTACTCTTTGATGTCTAAAATCCTAGAAAAACAAGGGATAGTAGAGACATACCTCAACATTGTAAAATCAATTTATGCTAAACCAAAGGCCAACATCATCCTAAATGGAGAAAGATTGGAAGAATTCCCTCTAAAAACTGGAACAAGACAGGGATTCTCTCTTTCACCACTTGTATTCAACATAGTCCTTGAAAATCTAGCCAGAACAATTCGACAGATGAAAGACATTAAAGTGATACAAATAGGAAAAGAAGAACTCAAATTACCATTATTTGCCAACAGCATGCTACTATACTTAGAGAATCCAAAAAATTTTCACAAGAAAACTTTCCAGAATTAATAAATTAATTCAGCAACACAGCATGTAAAATCAACATTCATAAATCACAGGTATTTTTGTACACCAGTAATGAACCCTCTGAAAGAGAAATTAGGAAAAATACACCACTCACAATAGCCTCACAAAAACAGTAAAATCAATATAACAAGAGAAGTAAAAGACCTCTACAATGAAAACTACAGGACACTAAAGAAAGAAATGGAAGATCTTAGAAGATGGAAAGATTTCCTATGCTCTTGGATAGGCAGAATCAATATTATCAAAATGGCCATACTACCCAAAGTGCTGTATAGATTCAATGTAATCCCAATTCAAATCTCAACATCACTCCTTATAGAAAGAGAAAAAGGAATTATGAAATTCATTTGGAAAAATAAGAGACCCAGAATAGCCAAAGCAATTCTTAGTAAGAAGAGAGAAGCAGGAGGCATCACAATACCAGACCTTAAGCTATGCTACAAAGCTATAGTAAGAAAAACAGCATGGTATTGGCACCAAAATTGAGAGGTAGACCAATGATGCAGAATAGAAGACACAGAGACAAACCCACATCAATGCAGTTATCTCATACTAGACAAAGGTGACCAAAACATACATTGAAGAACAGATAGCCTCTGGTGCTGAGAAAACTGGAAATCCATATGCAGGGGGGAAAAAATAAAGAACAACCCAAAACCTTTTCTCCCATCATGCACAAAAATCAACTCAAAGCGGATCAAAGTTCTAGAAATTAGACCAGAGACCCTGTGCCTAATAGAGAAAAACATACGCCCAAACCATCATCATATCAGATTAGGCCCTGACTTCCTTAACAAGCAAGAAATAAAATCAAGAATCAATAAATGGTATGGATTCAAACTAAAAAGCTTCCTTTCATCAAAAGAAACAATCAATGAGGTGAATAAGTAAGTGTGTATATTCTGGAAGAAAATTTTTGCTACACATCAGACAGAGCACTAATCTCCAGGACATATAAAGAACTCCCAAATCTTAACACATGCACACACACACACACACACACACACACACACACACAAAATCATAAATGAGATAGGAAGCTAACAGACATTTCTTGGAAGATATACCATCAACAATGTTATTGTATGAAACTTTAGTAACACAATAGTTGGTTATATTATAATGGCATTGGAGTCTCTGAATGCATTGTAAATCTTGTACTTGTTCTCCTAGCCATATAACAGAGTCATTTACTTGCTGAACCTCACTCAGAACCTCCTGATCAATATATACTTGAGTTTCCCAGGTTTAGGTATATTTCTTATAAAATGATTGGAGGTAATCTGTAGTTTGAACTTCTTGGTGTAAAGCCACTGTTGCTGTGGAAACAGAGGCAGAGTCCAGCCAATCTGAAAATACCAGCTATCAACAACCCAATAAAAACTTGCTCTGGTGTTTTAAATGCCTTACCCACTCTTCCATAAATGCTATTGAGGGTATTTCCTGCCATGGCACTTTTACTTTTACAGGGAGCCAAGTAGCCACTGACCTTTTAAGAATCATAACAGATTGTTCTGTGTCCTGCCATATGGTCCAATTAACAGAGTGCTGCAACATGCAGTTTTCACATGTAATATGATATATATCTTGTAAAGCATTATATCATACTTGAATGAGTCCAGACAGTAACAAATAAGAATTTAGGACACATGCTGTAAGATAAAATTCTTTGTAAAATGATGCATTAAGACAAAGAACTTATTTTGTATTGTCATAATGTGACTCACAATTCCAGATTGGAAAGGGCCCTTGAGTCAGACCTGTCTTCCATATAGAGTCCTGGATTGGCCCTAAGTCCATTCTTAGAATGTGGAATAAAAGTTTCTGTTTATACCAGGACAGGATGGTGTCAGGGCCTGTGCCTTCTCTATGAATATGGGTTATATTATTCCTATAATAGAGTGTCCATCTCATATCTCTGGACTGAGCATTCCATAGCCCCTCATGAGACACCCAAGGTTTTATGCAACAGAAAAACTTTGTGGATGTGATGTAACACATTTAGTCCATTTTAACATTTTATGTGGAAGGTCCCTGTTATTATAGTGAGAGCATGGAGGTCTGTTTAATGAGTAATTAGCATTAATTTTCTGTACAGCAGGAGAGCCTCTGTCAGTGAGAAAAGTAAATTTGGCCCCTTGATTTGGTCCTTCTGAAATTTGATGAACCTGGGTTTGAGGCTTGGTGTAATAACAATAAGGATTATTTTGGAAAACAAAAAGTGGAGGCCAAGAAGACAATCCTGAGTAATTAAACAAAAATTGTTGGGTGGTCCCCGTAGTTAACAAGAGACCAGGTTAAAAATTGGTAGAATTAAGATATACTGAAGGGGAATTATCAAACCATGTTACTGGGTGAGCAATAGCAGGTTGTGGAATATGAGCCAAGTCAGTCTCTGTGCTATTTGACAAGCCTATACTTGGGCATATTACAAGAACCAACATGATAAACCTGTTAACAGGAGTAGAAAATTGGTCTGTCTTTTTAAATTGCTTCCAGGCTTGAGTCTCTGACATTGCTGTCTACAGGAATGAGGCTCTTTGTGTATTCACCAGCTCTTGTCATTGCTGCTGCTTCAAGTTCAGGGCAACTGTTTGTGGAGCCAAAAATGAGATATAGAAAACAGAAGGAGAAAAAAGAGATTTGGGTGGGGGTTAGGTCAATGAAAGTCCCCAAAAGCCAGAAGTCCCAAATAAGGTCCAGTGCTTGAGAAGGAGAGAGGAAGATGGGAAGTGAGTACAATAAGCTTAACTCAACCCTGAGTAATGTTAAGAAGAGATGAAAGGAGGTCTGGGAGATAAACATCAGGAGTTTTGACTGTGAGACTCCACAGCCTCCTTGGAATATCTGGGAGGTAACTAAGTCAGAGTTGGGTGGAGCCTGTGTGAATGGAACAATAAGAGGTGTTATTTGTGGCAAGTTTTAAATCGCTGAAGTGAACCCAAGAAGGGTGGCCTTCTAATTTGGCTGCAGTGGAAGTGGTTAGAATGACCTTGAATGGGCCATTTCACTTCCCTTGCAAGGGGGCCATGGGTTGAGGAGGGGAAAAGTAGACAAAGTCCCCTATGGAAATGGATGGAGGGGCTTCTGATGATTGAGGCTGCGGCAGCTGTGTGTATGTGCATATTTCCATAGATCAGCCATAAATGAACTATACGAGGTTTTAGGATATCAGGAGGAATGTTAGGTAATTGAGATTGAATGGCTGTGGGGAGGAGATGCTGCCCATACATAAGTTCAAAAAGGCTTCTTTGGCAGACCTTGGATTCAGAGAAGTGCTAGGCAGAGGAACTTAGTTCAATCTAAGTAAGTCTCTACAGATAATTTTTCTAGAATTGCCTTTAATGTCCTTTTAGTCCTCTCAACTTTTCCTGAAGACTGGGAATGATAGGGAATGTGGAGATTCCATTTTATATTTAAAATTTTGGCTAATTACTGGGTAATGGAGGAAGTAAACTCAGGGCCATTATCTAATTGGAGGGAGGCAAGTAAACCAAAGCGTGGAATTATTTCCTCGGAAAGTAGGGTTTCTACTGTGGAAGGCTTTTTTTTTTTTTTTTTTTTTTTTTTTTTGCTAGTTGGGAAGACTTCAAGCCTTCTGGTGTAGGTGTCTACTAAAAGCAGGAGATATTTAATTTTTCTTCTAGAGGGCATATGGGTGAAGTCTAGCTGCCAGTCCATAGCAGGAAGGGCTTCTTTAGCTTGGTGTGTGGGAAATCATCATGGTCTCACATTAAAGTTGGTGTTAACCTTGAGAAAGGTTGTGCAAGTGTTCAAAATTTGCTGGAGGTACTGCAAATCTGAAGGGGATAGATCTATCAAATATTTTTAGGAATATCTGGAGAGAAAATGTGTCTGGGTGAAATAAATTATGGAGACAGGATATAAGGGCCTAGTTTCATCAGGAGGAAACTGTATTTTGGTAACTGTAGAATGTAAAACAATTTGGGGCCAGTGGCCAGACAATGTAATATTTTTAGCAAGACTGTCTGCCTCCTGGTTCCCAAGGAAACATAATCCTTTTGAGTCTGATGTCCTGTACAATGTAACACTACCACCTTTTGAGGAGAAGTGCAGCCTCAAGCAAATCTTTTATGTAGCTATCATTGAGAATGAGAGTCCCTGCTTGAGTTAGAAAACCTCTTTTTCTCCATATTAAAATGTTAGAATGAATAATATTGTATGTATATTTGAAATCTGTGAAAATATTAACTGATTTGTCTCTGGCTAATGACAGGGCTCGAGTGAGGGCCTCATGTTCTGCCTGCTGTGATGTTGTCCTGGGGGGTAAGGAAGATAATTCTAATATTTGTGTAAGGGTTAATGGAGAGTCTATGGTAGATTTTCCCTGGATTATAGCATAATCAGCCAGATAAGGAGAGTGTTTCTGAGAGCTCCCATCTATGAACCAATCAGGGGAGTCAGGTAATGGCTGATCTGTTATATGAGAGAATGGACTCATCAAGAAGTTCAGAATGTCAGGGCAAGAATGAGAAATTACAGGGGTAGGGAGATTTTGGGAGGCAGAAGGTTTATTTCTTGGGAGCAGATTGTCTGGGTTTAGTGAGGATTCTTTGGGAAGGTAGTTAAGGAATCTAGGGGTGGTGCATATAATAATTGTGCTCTGGTTGGGGGCAGGGAACAAAAAGAGCAGTGACTAAGAAGATCTGAGAGGGAATATGTGGTCAGAGCAGTAATAGGTTGATATAATGTGAACTTTCTTGCCTCAGGGATCAGTAGAGCGGCAGTTGCCAAAATCCTAAGGCATTGGGGCCAACCTTGGTAAACTAAGTCTAATTGGTTAGAGAAGAATGTAATGGGATGGGGGGTATCTCATGCTTTCTGGTAAATAATTCCTAATGCCTGTCCATATTCTGAGTGAAGGGCCAGGAAAAAGGGCTTATTAGGGTTGGGTAAATAAAGAGTTGGAGATTTTAGGAGGGAGTCTTGAGGCTCAGAAATAATAGAGGGTAAGAAACAGGGAAATTGAAAAGAAAAGAAGGATCTTCCTTGGAATCTTCATAGAAGGGCTTGCCTATAAGCAAGGATTTTGGTATCCAGATACAAAAATACTTAAAAAGGCCTAAGAGAGATAACCTGTCTCATTTGGTGGATGGCAGGGGAATGTCCTGTAAGGCTTGGAGTTTTCTGGGGGCCTGGTATGGGAGATAAGTGTTAATAGGATGCCTTTGTATTGTACCTGGGGAGTGCAAAGTTGGTCCTTGGATTGAGAATCCTGGTACCCCCAGGAGGCCAGGGAATTGAGCAGGATGCTAGTATGATATGTGGAATGTTCTAGTGAAGGACTACAGAGCATAAGGTCATCTACATATTGGATTAGGTGCCTAGGGGATAAATCTAAGGTGACCAAATCATGTTGAAGGGCCTGGCCAAAGTAGTGGGGGCTATCTCTAAAACCTTGGGGAAGAACGGTCCAAGTGACCTCTTGTGAGTAGTGAGAATCTGGGTCTGTCCAAGTAAAGGTGAAACACTGACATGAGTCTGGGTGGAGGGGGATAGTAAAAATGGTATCTTTTAGGTCTAGTACTGAAAAATGTGTAATGGAGGCTGTGATATCAGATAAAAGAGTGTAAGTTTTGTGTACCACCAGAAAAATGGCAAGAATTGCCTCACTGATTTTTCTGAAATTCTGGACAAGATGAAACTGGCCATTGGATTTCTTTACTCCAAGGATGAGGGAATTGTGAGGCGAATGTTTTAGTATGAAAAGTTTGGCCTGTAGCAAATGGGAGATAATGGGCTTTAAACCTCTAAGAGTTGAGGAGGTCAGAGGATATTGGGGAATGGTCAAATAATGAGTGTGGTCCCTTAACCAGATATGAATGGGGGGATGATATCTTGCTATTTTGTTTTGAGAAGTATCCCAGACTATGGGGTTAATCCCAGCAAGCAAAAGGCCATTGAGAGGCTTAAAGTGCACAGGAACCTCATCTGGACTAGAATGGACTAAAAAGATGGTAGTGGACTTTAAAGGAGGAATAGTAATGGGAGCCTTTAATTTGTGTAGAAAGTCTCAACCTAATTGGGCAACTGGGCAGCTTGGCATCACCATAAAGGAATGGGATAGTGAAAGGGATCCAAATGTGCAGAAAAGGGAGGGGGGTTTTTCAGGGAATAGGTATAGTTCTTTGAAACTCCTGTAATTGGGGTACTTGATTTAAAAATATATCCATGACATTTTGTCAGTAGGAAAAGAGCTGTCCCAGTGTTTGCCACAAATGAGACTGCATGGCCGTCCACCATCCCTGTGACCCTGGGCTCCTTGGATTCACCAGCTGAGGTGGCTGTGGCTGCAGAGTCAGGCCCCCTGATTCCAGCAACAGGAGCTGGGGACTGGATGGGCATTCCCAGGGCAGGGGCATCCTTCCCTGGGGACACTCTATCTTCCAGTGCCCTCATTGTTCACAGTTGGGACAGTGTTGGGTTGGGCTTGGATTAGGGCAGGCTTTTGCCCAGTGTCTGTCCTGACAACATCAGTAGCAAGGCTTCAGGGTTTGCTTTGTGGGATTAATGGAACTGTAAGCCACGAGAGTGTTAAGAAGTTGGGTTGGGGAGGACCCAGAGGGAATTTGGGATCTGAATTGCAGTGGCCAGGAGCTAATATTTAACTTTGAGATGCCTCTCTCTTTCCCGTTTGTTTTCTTTCTCTTTATTGTTAAAAAGCTTCAAGGCTATGTCTAAAAGTAACTGTTGAGGAGATTCAGGACCTTTCCCTGACTGCCTAAGTTTCTTGTGAATGTCGGGTACAGACCCAATGATAAAGTGAAAGTGTAGGAAGAGACTACCACCGGGGCTGTTTACATCTAACTTTGTATATTTGGTGATTGCCTCAGTAAGTCAGGCTAAAAATGGCAGGATTTTCATCTGATCCCTGGGTAATTTCCTTCAATTTGTCCCAATTTATTTGGGTGTGAGAATTTTAGACATTCCCTCAAGAAGGCACATTAATATGTGTTGTAATCTACAGACCACAGGTTCTTGCAGTTGATAATTCCAGTCTGGTTCAGTTAAAGGAATAGCTGCATCTGTAGCTGGGTGTATTTCTGGATTCTGACCCTGTAGGAAATCTGCATGATCTCTAGCAGCCTGCCAGATGTGGGCACGCTTGTCACTATTGAGAGTGGAATTTAGTATATAATATATGTCCACCCAAGTAAGATGATATGCCTGGGTCAGACAGGTGAATTCCTTTCTGTATTTGGCAGGGTTTTCAGAAAACAAGCCTAACTTATCTTCTATTTGGTACATATCCACCATGGAAAAGGGGATATGAACTCAAACAGTAGTGAGTATCTGGGTCTGTCCAAGTAAAGGACAGCCCCCACCACATCCTGAAGTGGAAACATATGCTTTGCTGGGAGTGTTCTTGACCAAGTGCTTGGAGGGAATGGCCTGGGGAAGGAAGTAGGTGGAATTTGTGGATAGGAGTCTACCGGGGGTGCTATAGGACTTTGTGGAGGAGGGTCTGGTGGGGAAACAATGGGACTTA